>VZRX01015813.1:19559-45533 GCA_013398075.1 Notiomystis cincta | reverse complement strand
GAAGATCTGGAATCTTTTGCTGAAACCAGTGAGACATGGTTTGAATTCAGCAGGCAAAATGTTTTCCAGGTTAGCAGCTTAAAAAAAAAAAGTCCCTGTCCAGAGCTGCTTTTCTCTTAGCACTGCCTTCACTTTCCACTGAAGTGCTAACAAGTACTGGATGTAAAATAAGGAGAAAGAGCCTCACCCTTTTCCTCTGTAACCGAATCTTGGGTTTAAAGAGAGATATGTGGGAACATAAAGAAATCCAGACTTCTGTACTTTTTTTTTCTCCCAATTCTTCTGCAGTGGTTGGTACCTACCACGGTTCACCAGACCAGAGTTACCAAGTGGCAGGAAACCACCAGCAGCCTCCCCAGCAGAACACTGGATTTCCCAGGAACAGCCAGCCTTACTACAACAGCCGAGGGGTGTCACGGGGAGGACCCCGTGGGGCCCGGGGCCTCATGAACGGTTACAGGGGCCCAGCAAATGGATTCAGAGGTGAGCAGCTCTCCGAAACCCTCATTGACTTCTGCTTGCATCTGGAGGAACACTAGGTCAGGATAGCAAGTGTTAAACTGACCTGCTGTTGTGAGACTGGGAGAGTATCTCTGTGAGACAGTGAAGCTTGTAGTAAAAGTCTTATTTGCTTTAGGTAATCAACTTAAAATTTCAGTGTGTGTTTGGACCTCTATTACAATACAATATTAAGATCTTCTGCAAGTATAAGCAAAGAAATATCCAGCCATCAAGCAAGGAATTCGGATGCCAGTTGATATTTCAGAAATGCTTTTTATTTCCATAAGTGGACATTATAGTTCTGTGTTTCATCAGAATGAGAATAGGCTGGCTTATGTAGAACTACAAGAGCACAATTGTCCAAAAATTACTAGGCCAAGGGAATTAACGGGACTGGAGGAATGATACTGTGCTTCTGGATGGATGAGAGAATGTTCATGATCCCTGGACCTTATATGCGTGGTTGAAAAGGTTACAAAGAGATCTGTGTTAGAACAGGAGAGAGATGGTTTCTTTGTGAGGTGTTCTGGGATTATTTACGGACATAGGTACTGTTTTCCATGTTCCCTTCCCCTCCTGTGGCTGGGCAGTAGAGAAGAAACCAATGTAATAAAAATACAACTGATTGAAGTGTGAATGCAGTAATTACAGCTGGGACATTTAGATCCTACCTAATACCATGTTCAGCTCTGGACCAAACCTCAGATTACTCTGAGAAATGCCCTGAATTCTGCCTCCTCCCAGTCCTTACCAGGTGTTCATTCTCATTTCTTGTAATACATTAGCCCTGATGTTGGAGGCATTTGCTTGACTTACAGGTAAACAGCCCTTGCTAAGGAGATGGTGTTTTTTAAGGTTTAGGTAAAAAGCTATTACTGCTTTTCTTTCCAAAGTAGCAGAAGGTCAAATATTAAGTGCAACTTCGATTTGCAAGTGAAAGACTTGTGCCCTGTTCCCTAGGGGGATACGATGGCTACCGTCCTTCCTTTTCCAACACTCCAAACAGTGGCTACACACAGCCCCAGTTCAATACTCCTCGGGATTACTCAAACTACCAGCGGGTAAGCTACCGGGGCGGGGCGGGGAGAGGAGAGAAATACCTGTCAAAAGCACTCAAAGCTGTTAGTGACAACTTCCTCTGGGACTTCTTTTATTGTTCAGGAAGAAAAGTGCCTCTGTATAGTTTGGAAAAGTTGAACACTAAATACATCTATATATATTTCTTAGTTATATTGAGCAACACATCCTGTAATTGGAGAGAGCATTTGTCACTGCACGTTTTATTACAGCTGCTAGGCACTAGTGGAAATAAGAATTTATTTTTCTAAGATGATTTTAAACTCATAAAATGTTGCATGTTGAAGTTTCAGGTGTTTGTCAGTGCATATTGTTCTAAAAGATCCTTATTTTTGCTGGCAGTTAGTAACAGAATGCTCAGGTTTTATATTGTAACTTTTCTAATTTCTTTGCTTCAGGATGGATATCAACAGAATTTCAAACGTGGCTCTGGACAAAGTGGACCTCGGGGAGCTCCTAGAGGTAATTTCTTGAGTAGCGAATAATTGATTTGAGTTGACTGGAAGTTTCTGAGCCAACTTTTAAAGTTCTGGACTTGAAAAGCAGCTTCACTCGTTACTTAGCGGCTCACAATTAAGAATAAACTGACTTACCTCTGACCTCATAGCTGACCCTGCTGACTTGAATTACTGAGATGCTGTGAACGGGTGGTGGAAGTTAGTTGACTGTTGAATGAGGAATTCTTGGAAAAGAAGTTAAAACAACAATTCCTGTTGACTGTTAGATATAGCAGAACTGTCTTTTATAAATGAAAGCCGTAGAGAACAAACCCAGCAGACATAATGAGGCTGTAGTTAAGCTTCTAAATTTTGTTTTCATCACTACTTCCTCAGGTCTTTATTAGTACATTTTTGGTGATGAGACTGTGTTCTTTCTCAGTACAGAATTGCCATGACTGCCTTGTCTCTGAGGGCAGCTGAATGCTGTGCATCTGTGAAACCCTGCTGGTAGTTCAGGTTTGAAGGGTTCTGTCCCTGTCTTGGTGCTGAAAGCACTGAGGTGTGGAGCTGAGGCCACTGGAGTTCAGTCCAACACTGGGCTGTGGTGAAGCTGAGAGCATGTTTTAGGAAGCACAACAAAGCCTGAGTTCAGACCAGAAGATTTAGGACTATTTTTAAACAAACCAGATTTCCTGCAGAATTCAGCCCCTTTTCTGTTTGTTTTCTAGGTCGTGGAGGGCCCCCCAGACCAAACAGAGGGATGCCTCAGATGAATGCTCAGCAAGTGAATTAAACACATTCACAGGATTCTGTTCAACGCCAAAAACATGCTGGCCAGTGTACAATACATGTTACCAGAAGAGTTATTATCTATTTGTTCTCCCTTACAGGAAGTTTATTGTAAAGGGACTATTTTCATTACCCATAATGACAGGACTACAGTTGCCAGCTTTATATTCCCTGGATATTGAAAGGATCGAAACAACCTTTACTCTGCATGTTCTGTCTTAAGCATCATCTTGAGCCTTGCACATGAGATTCAGATTCCTCACCCTTGCTAAGAGTAAGGCAAAAAAGGCAATTTTCAGGGTGATCCAGTCTCCATAGTTAACTGAAGTGGCAGGGAAAAAGCAAAGACTCACTTCTGACATTTAAAAGTGATTTAACAAATTCAGATAAAATCTGCACATCCATAAAGATTTACTGTGGTGGCAGTTGACAAAACTTAATGTTCCCATGAAAGGATGGAAAAGGTGTAGTGTGGCTTGGTAGAATAACTGCATTTCAGCTTTTTCATACTAAATTGAAGCACTGAACAGTTCAAGATGTGTAGTGATGCAGTTATCCTAAATAGACAGGTGGGCTTAGAGGCAGTTTGTGACAAAGAAGAGGCACCCTTAACGGCAGCACTCCTCATCACCAGGGCCCTGATTCCTGTGGCTAAGGAGTTGAGCGCTTGCATAACTGCTAATGTAACTGTGTAATTACTTATTTTTAGGAGACAAAGTGAAAAACAAAAAGAAGCTTTGATTTGGCACTTGGACAAAATTTTGCAACAGATCTGAGCTATAATCTGGATGGCCACTGTATATTTGATGTGAAGTATTTAGATATCTCTTTGAAACACTTTTAAGTTTCTTTGATAGCAATGACTTTTGTAAGGATTGGTATTCTCTATCATTCCTTATGACTTGCACATTGTCTGTCACTAATACTTGACTTTGCTGTATTATCACCTAAATAACTGATGCCGGTACTGATGGAAATTCCTAATGGATAATCATAACACTTTTGGTCACATGTCCTTTTGTCTTTTCTGCAGCCTTGAAGGTTTTAAGAAATCTCAAATGCCCACTGCTGCTGCCCTTCCAGTTGCTATCTTTTGAAAAGCACCAGTCTGTGTTTGAGTTGATTTCCCCTTTTCAGGGAAATGACAGCCAGCAGTTACAGTTCTGATGGTATAAGCAAGATAAATAAAACATGTTTATAAAAATTGTATCCTGGAACACTGGTTTTCAACGGCTGAAAACAGATTCAATGTGCTGGGGTGACATTTCATAAGGTTTTTTTTTCTTTGTTTGTTTTTTTCCCTGATAGTCTCTTTTTCCTGACTAGATGTAAACCCTCCTGTTTTTCCTCTACTAGCTGTGACTTCTGGGAAACTTTTATATTTGATGGACTCTTCCTTTTTTTTTTCATCAAGGCAGTGATGTATGAAAGAAATGGCATAAGCCTGGAAGCTGGAAAATACCAAGTCTTATTCAAGTGTTACTGCATCCTTGTGGTATAATCTTTGGAAAAATCACTTGTGCCTGCCTTTTGCGCACATGCACTCTCTCTGCAGTGGGGAGAATATTTTGATAGCTGCCTCCATAGAGGTGTTGGTAGTTCTGTTGCATTCTATAGCACCTGCAAGAAGAAAAGTGCTATATTATATGTTAAGTATTGCTTATCAAATAATTCCTACCTGTGGAAAGGTGAAATTAAGGAACAGCTGCGTGGTGTTTAACTGTTCTGTACAAAACTGAAGGTTGTTTTCACTCAGAGGGTCATTTCTACTTTGTATCACAACTGAACTTCCAGAACTTGCAGTCAGATACTTTTGACTTCATTGTGAAACAGTCTGGAACTCCATACAAATAGGTGGGATATCTCTTTTCCATGTCCTGTGTGAAGAGCACAAATGAAAAATGTTTTCACTGCAGGAAGTGATAAGCTTGTGAAGACTATATTCCACACCAGGCATCCTGAAACGAGGATGATGTCTGGAAGCAGCAGTTTGAGTCAAGGCCTAGAACATTCCTAAACTGCAGTCTGGTGAGAAGTTGCTGTTCTGTGTCTTTTTTTAGGAAGCTATTACTGACATAATAGTCCCAACTGTTTTTTTAACTGGAAAAAAATAAAAAGACAAACCTTTTAATGTTGAACTGATGTAGGAAAACAGTGAATTCTTTTAATTATTTTATTTTTCTTCGTGCATCAGCTTACTTTTAAATGGTTGGTAGAACACAAGCTGCTCCGCTTTCTCCATTGCACACCAAATGCTCCTTAAAGAACTAAGTGTAGTTTGTAAGTAAACGTGCACATACTTCACTGAATAGATCAAAACATTCCACCTAAAGTCTGGGGGGGTTGGTTTGGCCGTTTTTTCCAACTTGAATTTATTAATAAAACTCAACCTCTTCATTGAGAGACAAGTTTGTAAACCTTCTCCTGTATGAAAATGGCCTTTAGAGCAGCTGCTCTGTTTTCTGATGGAGGGAGCGGTGGAACAAGTCCATGAGATTTGAGCTGGGAATCTGCACAGAACTCTCTAATCTCCACCTGTGGTGTAACAGAGTGTCCTGAAACATCTGCTGGAGTCACCCTGTGGCACATGGAGCCCTTGCTGATTTTCTGGCCTGTTAAGGGGAGCTCTAAATTTTTACTCCATAGCTTGGCTCCAGATCCCAAGCACTCCTAGGTATGTTTCTTTTGAAAAAGATCCTATTTTGAGCAGACTTTAACCAGAAATTTACGTTGAAGCAAAGCTGTGGCAGTTGGGGGCTAGCTCTGGTACTGAGCCCATTCTGCATGTAGGGATGAGCTGTTTAATTCCTTGGGTAGCTGGGGTCTGATCTTGTGGCTGGAAGGAGAGAGCGTGGGACAAGGCTGTGTCTGAGCATGTTCAAAACCAAACTTCTGCCTTCAGCGCCTTGCTTCCTCTTGGCTGTAATTCAAGAGTTCAAGCAAGTAATTTATAAATCCCTCAAGTATTTTAGATGTTTGTACATATTGTTTCTTTGTCTGGGAAACTTGGATCCTTCCTAGACATCCTCCTATTTAAAAACTTCCCCAGAAATCATGAGCTGTTGTCTTGTACCTGAGGCAAACCTGGTCCTGAATTTCACTCCTGTGTTTTTGCTGTGTACAGGCTGTCTTCTAAGAACAGTTCACCAGTGCAGCTTGGGGATTTAGCTGTTGAGAGGTTCTAAACATAACCTATTTTCTTCCTCGGATCCTCTTTTGTATACAGCAATCTCTGAATCGTCAGTTAGAGTAGATGGAAGAGTATTTGTTGGCTTCTTGTTACTTAACCAAGCAATGTAGTCTGCTGAGGCTTAACTCTCAGAGAACCTTGTGTCCTTAAAAATGTATCTTTTCAATATGTCCTGCCAATCTTAAGTTTTAGGAGGATTGGTTGTGTTGCAGGTCTTTGGCGAAATTATCAAGCTTCCCTCCTTCTCCCAAAAGGCATTTGAGTAGAGAGAAGTTACTGAAGAGGCTCTAACTGTAGATAAATACTGCAAAGACAATAAGTGACACTGAAAAAGTGGTTAAAATTCATACGGTTAGGAACAAATAGGGCAAAATCTTTCTGGTCCAGCAGAGCAAGACACAACCAGTTTGTTGGGAGAATCTTGATATTCCCCCACCCTGTTATTGAGGCTGCATTCACATCCTGGAAAATCCAGATCATTCCTTTTGCTCGTGTGAAATGGTTCTGGGTTAAAGTCCATTGCAAAGGATTGAAATGGATGCTTGAAGATACAAGCTGGAGTTGAGGTTTGTCACTGTGTGAAGGAGGCTGGTTTAGTTTCTAAAATCTAGGCACCTGTTTGTCCAGTTTTCCATCTGCACTGAGTATGGAGGGGACTAAAAGGTTTCCCATCACATGAGCTGGCTGGCACCAGTGAACTTCTACAGATGTGGTGGGCAGGTGCAGGTATCCTTCACTGATGGACCAGAACATCTGAAGAGCAAGCAGGAAATTATCCCAACAACAAAACTCTCCTGTTGAGCTTAGAGGACAATTTCCTTATTTAAAGCTGGCCTTAAATATATTTAGGATTATTGTCTGGAACTTGCTGGAAGCTCCAGCATTGTAACATTGTGCAGCTCCCTTCTAATTGTGTTTTTCTTGAAATGACAGAATTTGTCAATCTGTGCATCTAAGCACTCTGTTGGTCTTAGACTGATCTCTGCTGTCATGGAGTCAGTGGCACAACTCCAGGGAAGGAGCTTTGACAGGGAACCTTGAGAACATTTATGTCGGCACACCTCACAGTTGTGGAGAGGGCTAATTGCTTAAACTCTAACATTTTCCTGTTAGGCCTATACACTTTTCCAGAGGGAAGGAGGTGAGGATGGTCTTTCAAACGTGTATTTTTGGTGTGAGGTGGCAGAGTGTGATGAGAAACTTCATTTTCTAGACTGTTCATCTAAGGGAAAAGGTGCTATTCTATTAACTACTTTCAGAGGCTTTTTGAATATAATGGTATTAAAATGAGTGGCTCTCTGGATCCAGCCTTAATGGAGGGAATGCTTTCCAAAATCCACTTCCTAAAAGCCACTTGGAGTAGCACTTAGGAGAACTGTATTAGGAAAACTAGAGCCTAAATTGGCATTTAGTTCTGAATTAAATTTTTTGCTCTTGCTACAGTTTTATTAAAAGCCAGGTTCTTTTCTCCTCTATTTAATACTCATTAAAGAGTCAGATGAGTGTAAGTAGCTCGGTTCCAACTCTGCTGGCCCATTTCTACCCAATAGCAGATCGAGAATACACCTGGAATTTTGGTCTCAAGCTAAATTTTAGGAAATATCCATTAGACTTTTCTTAAATGAAAATGTATTTCTTCTTTTGAAGCTCTTGGGTTTTAGAATGAATTTTAGTAATGCTTCTACTACATAAAATAAGTGTTGAGAACTTTTAGTTTGTTGTCAGGTTTAAATTCTCTGATGGCCTTAAATATACCTGTATATATGTCTTTGCAGTTCTTTAACTCAACGTTGGAAACAAACTGGTCCATGGCTTATGTAAACACTTGAAAAATAAATCTATTTAAATGTTCTATGTCCTTCCCTTTTAAGCAAATATTTCATACCTAAAGGGATTGATTGTCTTGCTGCACTTCTGTTGCATTGGTAGTTTTGTCTCAGTGACTGGGTTTAACTGGGTTCACCTAAAAAAAAAAATACTGTTCTATAGCCTTTATGATTTTATCATATTTTTGTTATATTTTAAAACAACCCCGAATACATCCAGTGATATTAAACACATTTTTCCTACGATGTCACCTGGTTTTAAATACTTAATTGTTTGAATGTTCAAGTTAAAAAGAAATTTGGCAGTATTAAAAGCTAAGAATAAATATATCTATGCAAATAGCTTGGCTCAGCTTTGGTATTGAGAGGTTATGAATAGTTTTACTGTCAGTTTGAGAATAAAATTCTGTGTTACTGAAAACTCGCTGGAATTTCAAGTCAGGTTCATAAATAATCATTTTCTTGTTGCTCCACGGTTGTGCAACTTGGGATTTTGTATGGAGAACTTTAAAACAGCTACGGTGGATTTATTAAGAAGCAGAGCTTAAATGTTATAAGCTCCACAGTCTTATCAAAGAGCAGAGTTCCTAATATTTCCTGGGGTTTCGTTTAGTATTCTATAATAATGAATCCTAAAGATTTCTTGTTTTCTAGATGTGTTCTCTTTGCTCTCTGCAATCTTGTTTCCCCGGGGAAACTGGCTCCAAATACCCTTATATATATGTGTTTGATTTTGTCGTCTTTTCCTCCAGGAGCAAAGGCTACACAGGCTCAGTATTTGGCAGGTGTGGAAACGGAATTATCTTTATAAAATCAGAGGCCTGGTCTTTGTGCCCACACGCCTGGGGGGGCGGGAGGTTGCAGCCAGTATTTCTTTAAAACAAAGGGTTTTAAAAAGTAAAATCAATGTTACCACTGCGACTGAAGTTTGGTCCATCCCTTTTTACAGCCAAAAGTCACTGAAATAAACAAAATTACAGCTATAGGAGGTAGGGGCTGCTCTGTCTCTCGCAGGGATTTTGGGAGCCGGCTGGGTATAGGAGTCCTTTCCCACTTGGAAAGCTACCTACGATTATTCTGCTTGAGAATTCAATATATAGAGAAATGTATGTTTATATAGCAATATGTATTTCTAAATACATGGGTATACGCATCGCGCAGGCGGACGGCGCGGGCAGCCCCGGGGTCCTGCCACGCGGAGCGGCGCCCGCGCCCGGCCTCACGTGGCTCCCACGTGGTGTGGCGGCAGCGGGNTGTGGGTGCTGATACCCACCCGGGCCCACTGTAAGCCCTCGATCCCTGCTCCGCCTCCAGGAGGAATTAAACTCTCACAGCCCCAGGGAGAGCAATGGTGCCTGAAGGGGAGAGAACTCGCAGGGATAGAGGGGTTGGAAATGATGCTTGAGACTTCATCTCTGACATCTCCTGAGGACCTCGTGAACCTCAAACAACACTCAGGACAGCCTGGGGTCTGTGTGTTTTATTTGGTTTTCTTAAACTAGGGCAAAGGATATTTAATTTTCTGCCCAGCTGGAGTTTTTTTCCTCTCGGTTCTGCCCTGAGCTCTGACGGTTTCTCACTCGGATTGGGCTTTGTGTACCGAGTTGTCTCGCAGATGAACCTACTCGTTTAAGCTGCTTGGAAGAAATTAAGTGCTAAACTCGTTTCTCTGCAGAGACTCTGGTCTTGTGTTTTTTGTCTGGGGAGGGCAGAACAGGACGGCAAAGCCTAGATGTTTTAGGATAAGTCAATTTACAGAATCACAAAATTATTCAGGGTGGAAAAGCCCTCCCAGGCCACTGAGTCCAGCTGTTTCCCCAGCAATGCCAAACACACCACTCACCCACGTCCCCAGGTGCCACATCTACATGACTTTTAAATCCCTCCAGGGATGGGGACTTGACAGCCCTCTGAGGGAAGAAATTTTGCCTCATATCCAGCCTAAATCTCCCTTGGCACGGCCTGAGGCCATTTCCTCTCCTTCTGTCCCTGTTCCCTGGGAGCAGAGCCCGCCCGAACTGGCTGCCCCCTCCTGTCAGGAGGGAAAGGTCCCCCCCGAGCCTCTTTTTGTCTGGGCTGAGCCCCTTTCTCAGCTCCCTCAGCTGCTCCTGGTGCTCCAGACCCTTCCCCAGGTCCATTCCTTTCTCTGGACATGCTCCAGCCCCTCAATGGATTTCTTGCAAGGTGAGGGGCCCAAAACTGACCCCGGGATTTAAGTTGGGGCCTCCCCCGTGCTGAGTAGAGGGGACCAGTCACTGCCCTGGTCCTGCTGCTCTGCTGTTCTAACTGCTGTACAACTGATAATTTATTTATCTCCCGTTGGTGGGAAAGTAAAGCGAACTAATTACGAAAACAACTTGGAAAAGAATGAGTTATTCAGGTGGCAGTACAGCAATGTTAGCATTATTTACTGATGGGTTCTGGCATCTCCCAGGTCTGGTTGTGTTCAGTGTTTTCACTGAAACACTCTGTGGAAAATCCATATTAATGGATTATCCATAAGAGACAAACACTAGGAGCTGTGTTTAGCCTGGAATAATCAGTGTGTGCAGTTCCACCAGAGAAGGGAACTTCCAGGAGGTAAAATCCAGTGTCTTGAGTGTCATGCAGCCCTGAAGAAGGCACCGACACAGCTTCATTTTGTGTCGAGGGATCCATCTGTTTCCCACAGCAGAAACACAGCTGTAAAATTAAGTTTAAAAAAACACTTTGCTTTTTGATGTTCCCTTGTGAGCTCTTTGTGTGATTTGGCAGGTTGTTATCCTCCACCACATGTTGTCCAAGGCCACAGTGAAGGCCAGGCCCTCCGTGCTGTGGTGCTACAAGAAGGAGCTGGGCTTCAGCAGGTGAGAGATTTCCCCATGTGCCTTGCTGCTCTCTGGGGAGCAAACGCTGTAGGTTGAGGGATTTGGATGTGAGGGGAAGTCAGGTTCGTTCCTTGAGAAGCTGGAGGAAGTTTGCTCTTCCAGGACTGGAATTTGGCTTCCGTGAAAGAGTTGACACTGGCAGAAAGTACCTCTGGGGTTTTTTTCTGTAACTCTAACACTGACTCTGCTGCCCTGGACCAAACTCCTCACCTTTTTAATCTCAAAATTTGGGTTCCTCAGCTGTTTAACCTCAGTAATACTTAGGACTCATCTCTGACTTCCAGATTCAGCCCAAATACACTTTTCTCAAACCCTTTCCCAAGAAAACTCCTGTGTGATTTTGCCCTCCAGCCACCGGAAGAAGAGGATGAGGCTGCTCCAGAAGAAGATTAAGAGTGGAACTTTGAACATCAAAGATGATGATCCCTTCGAGTTGTTCATAGCAGCTACAAATATCCGCTACTGCTACTACAACGAAACTCATAAGATCCTTGGGAACACCTTTGGAATGTGTGTCCTTCAGGTGAGGAATTACTCAGCTCCCAAAAGGGCATTACAGTAATCAGTTTAAACGTTGCTGGAATAGAATTTGTTGCTTCTGTCACTTAGTTCTGGTTGCCTTGCTTATCCCTCATGAGTTTTGTGAGGTGAGGTGGCCTCTTTGGTAGGAGTTGTAACAGGACATTGGTGAGTGCAAATTTAAATGTAAATTAAACTTTGAGGAGTAAAGTTTTTAGGCTTTCTGTGCCTTTCAGTAGGAACCAGCTGCACTGCAGGACTCTAGGAAACTCTGAAATTCTGTTTACTCCCCAGGATTTTGAAGCTTTGACTCCAAACCTGTTGGCCAGAACTGTGGAGACAGTGGAAGGTGGTGGAATTGTGGTGATTCTGCTGAGAACTATGAACTCCCTGAAGCAGCTCTATACAATGACCATGGTATGCTCAGAACAATGTGTCTGTTCTCTGCCAGCAGCTACACTGAGGAGTTGCTGAGTGGATGTTTACTGATTCTCTTATGGGCTGTGAATCTTCCTTCCATCATCTTTCCTGTTCCTTCACTCATCTGTGAATGGATTTATTATACTCAGGCATTTCTGAAAGGCTGCCAGAAAGGAAGGAATTAAAAAGAAGAAACACCTGTCATTCACACATGTAATTCTGTTCTTTTGTTCCACAACAATTTTAGAAAGTATTTATGCTGTTTGCCAGTATTTCAGCAATTTAAGTTTAAACTTAAATTTAAGTAAAGGCCTTTGGAGTATTCTATGACCTGTACTAAGTGAGGTCAGCTTCACACTGGGTGCTCTTACACCTAGAGCAGGAGTTATTGCCATTGTTAATAATTTTAATAATGCTGTTAGGTGATTTAAAGTGATAGAATATTTTTCCTTTGCATCCCTGAGGTGCTCGAAATGTTCTGGCATAGCTGACCCTTGAGTCAGGCAAGAACAAGTTAGATTTGTAAAAAAAGCATAAGATTTTAACAAGGGTTTGAAAGATGTGAGTGTTTCACAACAGAAAGGCAAAATCCTGTCTGGGATGTACTGAGGCAAGAGTGGGAAACAAGGGGTCACAATCCTGTAAATGCCACTGTCACTGCTGCCCCTTCTCCAGACTGACGTTTTCTTTCTGTTTTCTTTCAGGACGTTCACTCTCGGTATAGGACAGAGGCCCACCAGGACGTGGTGGGACGGTTCAATGAGAGGTGAGTGACTCAGAGTGCACAGGATCTGGGCTGTCTGCCCAAGGAAAGCACCAGGAACAACACAGAGTGTTCCTGATAGGAAAACATCCCACAGGTTTGCATTGGAATAGGCCTTTCTTGGAAGCTGAACTTGCAGCTTAGCTGTAAATACTTTGTGCTTAGAAGTGAGTTCAAGTGAACGTCCAGGGAGTGGTGCTGGTGTTTTTGCTGAGTTTTCTCTGCCTGCTCAGGTTCATTCTGTCCCTGGCCTCGTGCAAGAACTGCCTGGTGATTGATGACCAGCTGAATATTCTGCCCATCTCCAGTCACACTGCAAACATCACTCCTGTCCCCCCGCAGTCGCAGGTCAGTGAGTGATCCCATCAGCCCTTTCTCCTTGGCAGAAGTCCCTGTGAGTTGGCTACAGGGTGTTAAAGATTTATAAACAGGGAATTTTTTTATTTCACCCTGATTTATATCAAATGATGGCATTGCAGAGAGGAAGCAGAACATTCTGCAAAAATTATGTGGGTAAAGCTTGGGGAGCTGGATTTTTTTTCCTCTTTGCTTATTTTTTTTTTAATTTTCTATCCCATCTCTTTTTGTGATTGCCCATATTTATTAATTTTCTTGTACTGCTACTCAGCCCAATGAGGTGGAGCTTGATTGTGGTTGCATGGAGGAATTTCAAGCTGATAGGACAAGACAAATAAAAATACTTCTTTGGCAGTTGTGGGGTGGGAGAACACTTTGGAAGTAAGTATATTGCAGGCTCAGGACACAGCTGGAAGCTGTGGCAATTGTTTCCATTTCTGAGTTACAGGTGTCACATTCCAGGAAAAATTCCCTGAGGATAACCAAGACAAATATTTGCACTGTTAGAAATATATCCTTTTATCACTTCCAATAGACTGAAGTAAAGTGGAACCAGTTTTAAACAGAAATCTTGAAGCATTTGAACTGTGGTATATGCCTAAGAAATAACCAACACAGGTTCTGTCAGAGATGGTAAAAACATTCTAATAGGGCACTGATTAAAAAACAAAAAAACCAAGCCAATATCCTTTTAGCATTAGAACAACACTGACAGCAGCACAAATGCTCATCTGTTGGCTGGACAGATTGGTGCCTTTGGAATTTTAAGGACAAGCAAAATCAGCCTTCGTTCCCATCTAAAATTGATCATGTTTGTGTCCAAGTTTACTGTTTGGCTCTGAAAGTCTTGATATTATTTTGGTATTGCTGCTGCAGTACTTCTTTTTCCTGCATGGACACTTCATGTGACAGGTGTAACAAAGATCGTGAATGCCCAAAGACTGAAAAATTAATTAAATTATTCAGAACATTTTTCTATAATCTGTTTTTCCTATCAATGCCATTCTCTAATTAGTATGTACTGCAAAATCCTTCTCCTTTTCCCTCCAAGCTTGGGGAAGCCAGGATGGGAGAACCTATTTGTGACCATTCTCCTGAAGATGCCTGGAAATTTAAGTGTTAAATACGTGTCTGTCCATATAAATCCACATGGTTTTGGGGAATATATTCTTCTTGTGGTATCTTTTCTTTCCAAATCCCTTTCTCTGCCTGACCAAAGGTGTCACAAGACACCACAAAGGTAGAATTGTGCTGAAATGTCCTTGGCTCATCCTGTTCTGTGCTTGTAGGAGAGCCTGCGGTCCCAGGACCTGGAGCTGAGGCAGCTGAAGGAGAGCCTGCAGGACACACAGCCTGTGGGAGTGCTAGTGGATGGCTGCAGAACCCTGGATCAGGTTGGTGTGGTGGCCAGAGCTGAGGTTCTCTGGGCATGGCAAGTCACAGTGTGAGAGAAACTCCAGCACTGTTTTCTGGGGGGTTTCTAATCATCAGGCAAAAACGATTCTGAAATTCATTGAAGCCATTTCTGAGAAGACCCTGAGGAGCACTGTGGTATTAACAGCAGCCAGGGGACGAGGGAAATCTGCTGCTTTGGGGCTAGCCATTGCTGGAGCAGTAGCTTTTGGGTGAGTGATCCCCCTCTCCAATCTCCCAGGCTTTATCTGCATCCCTGAGTTTATAAAAAAGCCAAAACCAAAATGACAGGATCTGAATATAATTGTAATCTCTAGTCTAAAATCACTCATTTTTAGTCTTGTATCTTTTGATTTCTACATACACTGTTGGTCAAGTTTTTCTTAAAACTCAATCACACATAAATTGAGGTAAGTGTCTAAAGAAATCTGCTGTGTTTTAGTTATTAGGTAAAGTCAACCTCTCCTATTAAAAAAAAAACCTATTTAGTACTTATGTGCTGAAATTTGTTAGAAGAATGGTTCAGCTCTTGTTTTGTTTTTTTTTTTCTCTGCAGTTACTCCAATATCTTTGTCACATCTCCCAGCCCTGACAACCTTCACACTCTCTTTGAGTTCATATTTAAAGGTTTTGATGCACTGCAGTATCAGGTGAGGGGAGCAGACTATTTTACAATACTTTGAAAATATTCCTGCTTAGGAGGTTTCATACCCCATCTGTGCTTTTGGCTACATGTATTTGCTACCAACCTTTTTTACAGTGTTCTGCAAAAAAGAGGAATGGTAGGGTTATGTTTCTTTCTCTGTTTTTAAGCAGGGTAAATCAGTTCCTTTGTGAAGTAGATTTTAACATCAGTAAATAATTTCCCAGTTCTCAGGCCTTTGAAACTTTTATAAGAATTTTGTATTAGAATGTGAAATAACAATGTCTGAGCTTATTTTAATGATGATGATGGATGATAAATGATATTTTTCTTAGATCTTGGCTTCTCATATTTAAAAATGTTACTTTCCAGGAACACCTGGACTATGAGATAGTTCAGTCCTTAAATCCAGAGTTCAACAAGGCAGTGGTCAGAGTGAATGTGTTCAAGGAGCACAGGCAGACCATCCAGGTAATTGGCATTCTTGCCTTTCCACTCTTTATTCCTGGCTGTTTTTGCCAGTGCTGAAATTGTTTTGGTTTTAAGCATATTCATTCTGTGATGGGTAACTGTCCTGGTGGGTTTTGCTTTAAGGCAGATCTTTAGGGAGTGACTTCCACAATATATCCTCTCTCAGGGAATAACTTGTAGATTACAAAGTTCCCTCATGGGTTTCTCCCAAAACAAAAGCAAAGGAAGATGAAAGAAGCAGTGCAGGAAGAGCTTTAAGTGATTAGATTTCCTTTCTTTTCCTCACTTCTGCAGATAAATTCATGTGGAATTGTGCTAAACAAGACGTGTGAGCCTCTCCTTGTTAGGGCAACATAAACCCTCTCCTGACTTTTTGTTTTTCCACATCTCAGTCTCTGCCCTGGTGTTTGAGGAGAACAAGTACAACAAAGAGCTTTCCAGGGCTCCAGCTTTGTGGATTCTGATGTCAGGCTGCTGCTGACAGTGACAGTGTCCTCTCATTGCTTCCAGTACATACACCCTACTGATTCCATGAAGCTGGGCCAGGCCGAGCTCATGGTGATTGATGAAGCTGCTGCCATTCCTCTGCCCCTGGTGAAAAACCTGCTGGGCCCTTACCTGGTGTTCATGGCTTCCACCATCAATGGGTAAGGCTCTATGCTGGAGTTTCCCCAGAGTTCTATATGGCTGCCTGGTTCCTTGCTTCAGGCTTTCTGTGTGCTGTTTTCAGGTATGAGGGCACAGGTCGGTCGCTGTCCCTGAAGCTCATCCAGCAGCTCCGCCAGCAGAGTGCCCAGAGCCATGTGACCCTGACAGCAGAGAACAAATCCACAGCCACTGCCAAGCTCACCTCAGGTACAGCACCTCTGGGTTGTGGTCTGTCACTGTGTCTGGGGCTGCTGTCAGCCACATCCCGTGGCTATTCCACACATCCGTGCACTCTGCAGCTGTGGGAAAGGGGGTTTGTGGGGAAATGACAGAACTCTGCTGCTTTTCCCTCACAAGTTTCAGATGGAAAGCTTTTAAGAGGCAAAAGTTAGCAACTCAGAGTTCTGAGAGCTCTTCAGAGCAGAGGAATCCCCTGGGATTCTTGGCTGGCTGTGGCTTCCAGCACTGAATGTCCCATGCAACCCTTGCAGCTCGCACGTTGCACGAGGTGTCCCTGCACGAGTCCATCAGGTATGCCCCTGGGGACCCAGTGGAGAAGTGGCTGAATGATCTCCTGTGCTTGGACTGCCTCAACATCACCAGGATCATCTCCGGCTGCCCACTGCCCGACACCTGTGACCTGTATCCTCGCTAAATGTTTCTCAGGCTGGTTGGTGGTTGGTTCTGTGGCTGGTGGGATAAGCTCAGCACACAATCTTTCCATTAAGACCTCACTCCTGGAATTGAGCTCTTATGGCACCAGTGCTGCGTGTTGCCAGGACATCACCAAACTCCATTTTTGCTGCAGAGGCAACCTCAGGGAAGGGTTGCATGAAGGGAAGCCCTTGTTGGAGTTATGAAAGGTTTATCTTTACAGATGAAGAAAGCTGCAAACAACGTAATTTATTCTTTAGATAAACTGTGAAGTATAAGAAGACAAGCCAGCTCATGGCTCAGATATTGAAAATAAACCCAACAGGAAGCTTTTTCCTAGTTTCCAAGGAGATTTTTTCCTTAATCCCTGTGTTTAGATACTATGTAAATAGAGACACTCTCTTTTGTTACCACAGAGCATCAGAAGTTTTCCTGCAGAGGCTGATGGCACTCTGTGTGGCTTCACACTACAAGGTAGTGTGTGGGGGCTTCTTTCATCCAATTTCATTCTCTGTTTCAGTGTGGAATTTTTTGGGGAGAGCAGTGCTTGTTATGACAGCCTGATTGAGATTTCTCAACAGCTTCTGTTGCTTTTTGTTGTGTACAGAGCTATATTCCCCTTTCTTTGAGATCTCTGCCTTGTTCCTGGCTGAACATACTGGATTTCTAGATCATCTGGAATACTTTTGCCTTGAGAAAATGTGGAGACTAAAATTCTAAATGAGCCTCCATGCTTGTCAGGATTTTATCAGTGCTGAACCTCAGTTGCAGTTCTCTTTACCATGTTCTGGTGGCCTTAAGTTCATCAAGAGCAGCACCATTATGATACTGAAAAGAGGAGTAATTTATCTAAAGGTTTCAAGACCGGGAGTGATCTGTAGATGTGAGTGGGGAAGTCCAGAAGTGCTGAAGTACGGAGTTGTAAAAATCTGAGGCTTAAAACAAAATTAAGATTTGGTACTTGGGAGGTTTACCTGTATGAAAATAGGAAGTTCAGGTTCAAACATATTAGAGCACAAGGTTTCCCTTGAGGAAAGCAGGTGCTGTCTTGTGATGTGACAGCCATGAGCTGGCCTGGGAGCTCCTCCATCCCTCAGGATTGCACTGGTTCCAAATTTCTTAGTAGCTCTAAATTTGGAAAATAGATAAATTGTTTAGAAATCAGCTGGACTTTGAAGCTCTCCTCATGGAATAAGCATTTGGGTGACACTCTCAGGCACGTTTGTGGGATTCTTGGGGTTGTCCTGTGCAGGGCAAGGGAGCTGGACTCAGTCCTGATGGGTCCCTTCCAACTCAGAGTATTCTGTGATTCTCTGGATACTTTTTCATCTTTCTGATGTCTTTACCCTCCAGAACTCCCCCAATGACCTCCAGATGCTCTCCGATGCCCCTGCCCATCATCTCTTTTGCCTTTTGCCACCTGTTCCACCCACCCAGAATTCGTTACCAGAAGTCCTGGCTGTGGTTCAGGTAAGAGAACAACTCAAGTATCAGTTTTGATCCTGGTATAGTTGAGTGGCTGTAGGAGAAATCAATTCGTGTGTGTTCATGGTTTTCTGCGTTCCCTGGCAGGTGTGCATGGAGGGAGAGATCTCCCGCCAGTCCATCATGAACAGCCTCTCCAGGGGAAAGAAAGCTTCTGGTGATCTTATTCCCTGGACCATTTCAGAGCAGGTGGGTGATTTGCTTGTGCACTTGCACCCAGGCTGTATTTCATGTACTTCTTGTTTTCAGGGTGCCTAGCTGTGTCCTTTAAATGGACTTTTTGTCTCTTGTGCAGTTCCAGGACCTGGATTTTGGGGGCCTCTCTGGCGGGCGCATCGTTCGCATCGCAGTTCACCCGGATTATCAGGGGGTAAAGTACCTGGGACCCAGCTGTGGTGATGCCATGAAAATGACTCTCCAGACAGAGCTCAGGAACAGGGCAAACATTTCAGTTCATCCAGTTTTTAGCATTTTAAGCTCAGGGAACCAAACCAGTGCTCGTATTGTTCCTAGGCAGCACCCGAGCATCCCAAGCAGCCATACACAATCCAGATCCAGGGATATTTACTGTGAGATTACCGAGTGTTTGGCATTTTCTGAGTGCGAGAGTTAAGCCCCAAGAATTATTACATAGCCCTGAACTACCGGCTGGGCTCCCACTGTGATTTCAGACACCCTGGTTCTGTAGTGTCCTTCTCCCTGGAACTGCTTCATGGCCAAAAAAGGCATTTTTGCAGTGACTGAGTGATGTCTGCACTGCTAATTGTTTATGGGTTTTAAGGGGAGAACATTGTTGCCCTGTATTAAAAATCAAAGACCTCTTTTTGCCTCTTTAGCAAGTGTTGTTGCTTCTTCACAGATGGGCTATGGCAGCAGAGCTCTGACTCTGCTGCAGATGTACTACGAAGGTAAATTCCCGTGTTTGGAAGAAGAAACGATTCAAAAGCCAAAAGAAATTGCAACTGTGAGCAGTGAGGTAGGGTAATTCTTTTTATTTTCAGTCATGCTAAGCAGGGTATTTTACCCTGTAAGTCTCCTCTCTGTAAGGAGAAAATATTCAGATTTGATTTCGTACAGAAGAAGAGCTTTAATTTGCAGCTTTCTGTGGAGGTCACTGCTAACCTATTCACACTTTTATTTTCCAGACTGTGGGTTTATTAGAAGAGGTTGTGACACCTCGGAAAGATTTGCCTCCTTTGCTTCTCAAACTGAGTGAGAGACAAGCTGAGCACCTGGACTATCTTGGGGTGTCTTACGGCCTGACACCCAGATTGCTCAAGTAGGACATGATTCTGTTTCCCAGTCACATCTTGCCCTTCTTAAACAAATAATGAGCTTTACTTGCCCAATTTTTCTAGGGTGTAGAAGTAAGAACAGCCTGTGATAGGTAGGTAGAGGTTAAATTCTAATTCCTGTGACCTGTAGAAACTTGAGGTGCTGCTGACTTCAGAGCTGGTGGTTGTTTCGTGACTGATGTAAATGCCTTTCACAGCACCTTTAAAGTTTGTTCATTTTTTGACATCACAATCATAACTTTTCACTCCCCTGAGCTAGACTCTCAGTCAGGTGAGTGCTGTTCCTGCTTTCTATCAGTGTTCATTTGCACTGATTGTTGGAGTGTCTTAGAGACCTGTGCTTGCTCCTCACCAGCTGATAAATTGCAGCAGATAAATTGCTTTTAACCACAATTTATTACTGTGCTATCAACAGCTCCATAATTCTCAGTGTGTTTCCTCTTTTTCCCAGGTTTTGGAAGCGTGCTGGATTTGTTCCAGTTTATCTGAGGCAGACTCCAGTAAGTACCACACTGTTCCTGAGTGAAAATCCAGCCCTGATGACATCCCTGGGCAAGGGATTTCAGTATTCCAGTAGATGGTGTGAGAAGGGATTTGGGGCAGAAAGTTTTGCTGAGGCTGCTTTTAGGGCTTGGTTTTTCTTTGTGCCTGTAGTTAACTGAAATAGTAAAGTTTTAGAGCTGTGAATATGGGCCTCCAAGTAGTTTGCTTATAAAAAATTAGAGCTGTTGAGGGCTATTAATGTGGTTATTGGTAAGACAGCTGAGATCTACTAAATTCTTGAAGTTCATAGGTTTTCCATTAGGTGTAGGTGGTCAGTAGCGGGTGATGCATTTGTTTTTGTTGATTTAGAAAATATTTCCCTTCCTCAGTTGAGCAGAGTGCAAAAGGCTCATGGTGGTGATGGGAAAAAATTCCATCACAGAACCACAGAATTGTATGTTATTTATCAGAGTGACCTGACTGGGGAGCATTCCTGCATCATGCTGAAGATGCTGAATGAAGAGGACTCTGAGCAGGAGCCTTGGCTCACTGCCTTCTGGAAAGGTAACTCTGATCCTGCTACCTCTGCAAGAATCCTCTGGGCTGTTTACTATTCTAGAGGGCCACTGGGGTAATTTATTTCGTCCTCTTGCCCTGTAGATTTTAGGAGGCGCTTCCTTTCCCTGCTTTCCTACCAGTTCAGCACCTTCTCTCCCTCCTTGGCACTGAATATTCTACAAAACAAAAACATCAAACAGCAGCCCCAAGCACGTGAGTACCCTGACTGGGACAGCTGTAATTGCATGACAGAGCATGGCTGGAGCCTGGCACCTGCAATTCCCTGTTTTCTCAAGATGTTCAACAGAGGAGAGTCCTGTGGGGAGAACTTGGTACCTGTGTCTTGTGGGGTTTTAGTGTCTGTCTTGGTTAGAGGATTTTCCTACTGCTACAAGGGAGCAAACCTCTTTTACAGCAGAACCAGTGTGAATTGTTAAAGGCTGGGCAGTTTCTCAGCTCTCACTGGTTTCAATCTCTCTGGCACATATAAGTTGATAAGGTGGGCTGTTCTGGCAGTTGCCATGGTTTTCATATGGATGTCTGCCTGCCTGAAAAGACTTGGGATAACCGAGATAGCAGTGTTATTGCACTCTGAATCATTGGGAAGGGAATCCAAGGGGTGGCAACTGGCCTTTCTCAACTACAGGAAGAATATTAAATACCCAATAAATGTTAAACACTGAGATCCTGGGTAGCTCTGAAGAACACTTCTGACCTTGCTGTCTTTCTGTTGTCCCCACCAGCCATCAGCCGTGCTGAACTGGAGTCAGTATTCATCCCGTATGACCTGAAGAGGCTGGAGTTGTACTCCTGCAACATGGTGGACTATCACCTCATCATGGACATGGTTCCCACCATTGCCAGGATGTTCTTCCTCAACCAGATGGGAGATATCTCCCTCTCTGCTGTACAGTCGGTGTGTATGGATGAGGTGGAGCGAGGACTTGGGAGGACACAGGGAGTGCAGTGGGGAATGTGTGTCTGTGTTTGCTCTATGACTGAAATACGTTTCTTTTCCTCAGGCCCTCTTCCTAGGGATTGGCCTGCAGCATAAATCTCTGGACCAGCTGGAAAAGGAGCTGGAACTGCCCAGCAGTCAATTGATGGGACTCTTCAACAGGATCATCCGCAAAGTAGTGCAGGTGAGAGCAGCAGGACAAGCCTTGGTCATGTAGGACCATAATTCCAATAATAACAGAAAATATGGCTCTGAGAGCAAGCTGAATCAGAGCTGGGCATCCTTAACACATCCCCAGTTATTGACCATAAATGTCTTTGTAAGGTGGGGAAAAATTCCAGCAGGAAAATGTGTGGCAATGATTTAAATGCCTGTGGGCAGGGGGTTTGGTGTTTAATAAACCAAGTCTTACATGTGCTGTGTTACTTCATTTTCAGCTGTTCAGCACAGTCCAAGAAAAAGCTGTGGAGGAGCAGATGGCAGCAACAAAGGATGTTGTGATGGAGCCAACGATGAAATCTTTAAATGACGATTTGGTAATTACAAACTTTATTCCTGGTTCATATGTAAACACTTCAGGGAGTTCCTTTGAATGCAGAAATATTGTAATCTAAATTTTCTTGGATGAAAGGAGTTCCACACCACATGTGGCACTGTAAGGTAGTTAAAACCTGACAGGTTTGCTTTATGTACATGTGCAGTTGTGCTTTAAGCTGCGCTATGGGGTTTTCACAGAAAATTACAAGTCTGTGTGTACAAATAATGCAAAGATACAATTAGATAAAAGAAAGAAGTTATTCAGGATTAATTGGTATTTATTTTAGAGGATGTATTTGTGAAAAAGGCATTTTCCTCCCATTACAAAGTCACTGTTGCCCTCAGGACTTGATGCATCTTATGCTGTCCTGTTGCAGGAGGAGGCTGCAAAGGAATTCCAAGAAAAGCACAAGCAAGAAGTGATGAAGCTGAAGGAAATGGACCTCACACAGTAAGAATTTATCTACTTGGGTCTCAGATCCAGTTTTTCCCTGGGTGGAATGCTGGGTCTTGCTGGGATTTGTGCACAAGGCTGTAGGTGCAGTAAACTGTCAGTAAATGAGAACTAGTGTGTATTGTCAGCAGTGGGTAAAACATAAAAAAAAAAAACAAATCAGCACAAAAAGAGCAACCAGACAGAGCTTTTATTTCAAGACAGAGCTTTTACTTCAAGTGTCAGCAGATTGCTCTCTTTCTGGATCAACAGGAGTTACAGATCCACTGATTCTGTCTTTTCTCTCTCCCCTCCCGCTTTTTGTCTTACAAACACTGTTCACTGTGCTGATGTCCCAGGAAAGTTGCCTGGCTTGGCTCTAAATGATCTCTGTTAAATCTTTGACTCTTTGGTTGTCATTTTTGACAAAAGATATGAGGTGGCTTGCAAGTCAGTCACATAAGGAAAATAATACAACCAGAATGTTTTAAAATTAATTCCATTTTGTAGCATTGATAGTGCTACATACCTCTTTGTCATTTTGGATCGTGTTGCCTTTTTTTTCTCAGCCAGAAATAGATTTTTGTTCTCCTCCATGAGGAGAGACAAAAAGCTATTTTGAACACTTTTCAATACAGGTTATAGAAAACTTGTGAGGCTTTGTCCAACATTGTTCAGCTTTGTGTGGACAAAGCCTTACCTATTCCAAATCTCCAAGAACTTGAGATGGAGAGCAGCCACTCCATTTTGCTACACAATTGCTTTCCCTTTTTAAATTGGGGTGTAATTTCCAGGGTGCTTGAACACCCAGACAAGGGCCACAGGACAAATGCCTATTCGAGTAGCAATTATTGTCTTTATTTCTCTTTTCAAAGGCAAGGTGCAGCTCTTCAGTTTTTCCCAGATTGATTTAGAAAAACTGTCCCATGCCACCTTTGCCAGCCTGGCTTTGTGTGTGTTTCCCAAATCTGATTTGGTTGGGTGCTGACACAGTGGCTTTGTTTGCAGAGTAGCATGTGCTTGACAGTAGAAACACCTTATTTTTATGGGTTTTTTTCCTTTGTGCTAACCATTTGACTTGACCTTTCCTTCACCTTTCCAACTTAGGTACATTATCCGGGGTGACGACGAGGAGTGGAACGAGGTGCTGAGCAAAGCAGGACAGAACGCTTCCGTCGTCAGCTTGAAAAGGTTAAGGAAGTTGAAATATTCCAGAGATCTCTCTGGCCTTTCCTGTTGGCTTTGTTAAAATGTTTTCCAAAAGAGTGAAGCCTAAGGGTTAAATGCAGGTTAAATGAACTCAGTGTCCTGGATAGATCCTCAGCTTTCCTGGAGAAATTGGGACACCTGTGAGGTCTGCTACCCAATGTTTCTGTGTTGTTCTAAGGACAGTCCTCTCTTCATTAACTTGTTTAATTCTGACTTTATTTCTGATGATCTGATCCTGATCCCACACAGAAGTTGGGACTATTCCTCCCTTGGGTCACTCATTCCAACTGACTACCCCATTTGTTTTGGGATCTAACACTGGATGGGAGCCCCTGGAGAAAATGCAAATTCAGGGAAGAAGAATTCTTTCCAATGTGAGCTTGAGCCTGGAAAATGTATGTTTTACTGCAATTCCTTGCTTTTCATCCACTTTCTTTCTTTCTGCCTTACCCAGCATGGAATCTTCCCATATTTTTCCTTGGAGATTTATAATTGAGACGTCTCTGCTTGCTTATTTCCCCTTCCTGGGGTGCCTGACAGCTCAAGTAATTATGTGTTCTCTATTCCACCTTTTCCTCTTTTTATTTCCATGAATGCTGGAAGCTGTGAGTTTCCAGAAGCCTTCCAGGAAGGAGAGTGTCTTACCAGTTGCTTATAAATATCAGAGCTTGGAATTCTGTTGTGTTTGCTCAAGTCAGAATCCAGTGCAGGGACAATATTGAGTGTCTAAAACAATCAATGGTAGTTTCTCTTCTAGGTACTCTAAATTCTAGATACCCCATTTAGGACAGATAAAGTTTTGAAAAGCAAAGATGAGCTAAAGCTCAAGATCTTCTGGGTTAGAGCATCTCAGGACACTATAAAATCTAAGTCAGGCTCTTGTTTGTGCTTTCTCTAGCGCCAAGTTTAATAACCCAAGAAATCAAGTATTTTCTCCCTCACTCCCATTTTACAACAAAAATTTCCCTTCTGGATTTCTGTGTATTTTTAAGAGCTTATATTTAAATCCAGTGTATTTTTAACAGCTGTTTTGTTCCTGTTCCCCAGTGAGAAGAAAAGAAAACTAGAAACAGCACGAGGACCCAAGCAACAGAAGAAATTTAAGAAGACTAAAGATCTAAAGCAGAAGAGAAAGAAATTACTTCAAAGCCAATCAATGAAGTTGAGTTAACAAGTGCTGGGTCTTTACTTAAGAAGTCCTGTTCTCCTCTAAATCAAAAGACTATTTTGGAGGGAAGAAAAATCCATAGAGGCATTTTTCAAGTGTTTGTACTGTTTTTGTAAGTGTTTTGCACTGTTCAAGTGTTTGTGTGAAGATTTTTCTATGAAATGTGACTGCAGAGTGTGAGTGAGGAACTGGAATGCACTGGGATGTTTGGAAGGTGCTTGAGCAGCTACAGCATTCCTATTCCAAGAGGGCAGATCAGTCTGTAAACTTCCTGCATCTAAATGGTTCTGTGGTTTATTAAAAGAGTTTGGACAACAAAGGACAGCGATGTAACTGTGCCTTAGCACCACAGCAGCACTGCACCTTGGTCTCTGCAGCTGCTGGTTCTGGTGGTCCTTCAGAGCTTGAGGGGGCTTTTATGTACTTTTTATTTGGGACTGGCTGATCACTGCACACTAACTCTGTCTCCCTGCTGTCCTAGAGCTGCCCCTTGGCTTTGGTGGAAAGTTTTGTCTTCAGGTTGCCAGGAATCAGCATTGTTGTACCTAAACCTGGTTATGTCATCTTCTCTTTGACCTCAGGGGCCAGTTGAGCAGCCAAGCACTGGATTCCCAGCTCTGCTGGTCCACGGTCCCTTCTTGGCAATAGCTGTGTGCCAGTCTGCAGCTGGGACTCACTGGGACTCTGGGTCTTCTGTCTGTCAGACTTCAGAGGCTTCAAACCCAGGGCAAACCTTTGCCACAGAATGTCCCAGTACCAACCCTGAATGCACTGGTGCATTGCCTTGATATTCTTCTGACTTTCCTGTGGGAGTTCAGAACAGAGACTTCCCTGCAGCTGATGCACAGCTGTGTTGTATTTACCTGCAGATCTCACAGCTCTTTTTCCTGGCAATCTTAAGGACAAAGTTCCTTACTAGGTAAAAGACATCTAGGAGGCCGATTGTTATTTAAACACAGGTTTTGCACAAAACAGCCTCTGCCTGCCCGTGGTATGGAAGCCTTGTGTGTGTGTGTGTGAGCTGGTGGCAGTGGCAGCTCCAGATCGGGGACAGCTGCAGCTGCAGCCCTCAAAGAGGGGCTGGGATCACCCAGCAGCACTGCCAGGCCCCGTGTTGGGGCTCCAGCGAGGGTGGGTGGCACCGGGCTCCGGCCCTCTGGGCTTTGTTCTCCGGCGCCCCGAGCCCCGCGGCTGCGGGGGAAAGAGGGAGAGGGGAGTAGAGGGGGGGACAGAGTGGGATGAGGGGGAGTAGGAGAGGGGTCGGGGTGGG
>VZRX01015813.1:251-18433 GCA_013398075.1 Notiomystis cincta | reverse complement strand
CCTATCTTTTGCCTGAGAGCCCCTTGATTTCAAAATATTATTAATTCGGAGGGAAGGGGGTTCACATTTCTCATTCCAAGGGAGGCTCCCGCCTTTCTTGGTAAATACCTGTCCAAAACCAGGACAGTTTTCCACATCCTTTGTCCCGGACAGGGAAACACTGCAGCTCCTCTGGGCAAGGGAAAGGCTCCTGTGCTATTCCCAAAACCAGAACACCTGGAATTAATGCCGTGGGAACACAATCCTCTCCTTTCAGTGACTGGGGGTCACCCAGAGAGTCTTTACCTGCATAAAATGAAAATGACACCCTGGTCCAGTGAACTTCCAGTAGGACTGGACACTCCTGGTGAAGGTGACCAGTCCATGGAAGTCAGACCAGTGACAATCCTGGGGGCATTTTAAGTTGGAGACTTGCAGATTTCATTGTGCAGAAGCTCCAGCTCTTTTTGGCACCTCTTGTTTAAATGTCTCCCTACTGGAAGAGGTCAATTAATCTTTTTAATGACCAGATTGCCAGAAGCAGGGAAAACCAATCAGCATTCCCTGAACATCTCCATCACTTCCATGTCCACCTGCCAGTGAGTGGCTGATGGACAGGAGCCAGCTCAGGACAGCCTCAGAGATGAGGCTTCCAACTCAAACCATTCCAGGATGATTCCATGATCTTTCCCTGCATTAATATTGCATTGTTTCCTCTCTAATTTAGATGAGTTGTTAAAGGAAAAAAATCTAAAATTATTCCAGGAATAAAAAGGGGAGTTGTAAAACATACAAGAATCATTCCTATGTCCATCAAATTATTATTAATTGGAAGCCTAATCCCTATCTCTGCCCTTGCTTTTCTTTCCTGGAAAGATGATCCTAGAGTTTCTAGTTGTATTCCCCCACCCCAGGAAAAAACCCCAAATGTTTGGAAGCATCTTGATGCATTAGGCAAAGGATTTTTTTCTTATTCCAAGGAATGACAAGCAGAGAGATGGACTAGGCATGAACACTCTCACCATTCCCTCTTTCCAAACCCTGTGCAGATGGAGCTGGCAATGTCAGAAGGAGCTGGGTGTGCAGAGCGTGCCTTTAATCCCAGGCTAAACCAGCTCAGCCGTGTGAGCCTGTCCCAGTGGGGGGACAGGACAGGTCTCTGCACATCCCAGCACCCAGGTGCATCCACCCCTGGCCTCTTTCACACCCTCCAGGTCGGTGTCTGGCCATTCCAGATCGCTGCTCCTGTTGCAGCAGGATCTCTCCCAGCACTCCCGTGCCCAACATTTGCCTGCAGTGACAGGGTCCTATGGCTAATTGGAGGCAAATGTGGCAGCCATGTCTGGCTGAGCAGCTCCCTGCAGGTGGCAGGGAGACGTGACCTACTTGTCACTGGAATCATGCTGCCTGCTCCGAGAGCCCTGAGCTCTTCTGACAGCTGGAGTCAGCTGACCCCTGCCATGTCCTGGGAGGAAGCAGAACCAGGGAAGCTGAGGCTGCTGTGAGCTGGAAGCGCTGCTGGGAGACGTCTTGCATCCCAGAGCAGCATGAGGGAGAAGGGAGCAGTCTGGGAAGCAATGGCACACTGAGTAAGGGGCAGGAGGAAGGTGTGTCCTTTCCATTTGGCCCTCATGATATTCCCTTGGGAGTTTTTAACTTCCAGAGCTGGACTTTTGTTTGCCTGTGCACCTGGGAATCACAGGCCTGTCTTGGTGAGGGCCCTGGTATGTGATTTCTGTGCAGGGCTTCATGTGAATGTGATGCCTGTGGATGGAGAAAGGTGGAAAGGGACACGGAAACCCTCTCCTGCCTGACCTAAGCATGGAGAGAGGATCACTAGGTGAAATCCTGTGCCTGGAACAGCAGGAATAGGGACAGCACTAAGATGACTCCAGCCCTGGGTTGTGTCGCTCCTTTCTGCTTGCTCTACTGTGACTTTTCATCACTATCACAAGACACCTTTTTTTGGCTCTTCTTTTTCTTGAGCAAATATTGCCAAGGGCAACGTTCTGTGGATTAACAGATCCCTTAGGCTCCAACTCTGCCCTTTGGGGAAGACGATCCAGCTTTGGAGCCCTCTCCTCCGCCACAGGCAGTGTGATAGCAGCTTGCTGTCCCATTCCTCCCTTCTCCCTGCTGTGTCCCACTGGCTGTGTCCCTGTGGCAGGTGCAGGGAGCAGTGTCTGGCTGCCTGAGCAGCATTTGGCAAGGGCAAAGGGCCTGTGAGTGGCAGTGCTGCATTAGCCAGGGCCTGCCTGCTGTGCAAAGCCTTATTAGAGAGCAAAAAAAGCTTTATTTCAGGCTGGAAGTCATCAAGCCTGTTCAGACAAATTTTGATTTCCTCTGTTCCCTGGAATGATGTCATTATGGCCAGCAAATTTCTGTGCTTCCCCAAAGCTGGGCAAACTGCTCTGGTACTTTCTCAGGCTCCATGGGCAGCACTCCATAAAATACAGGCAGTGTACAACTAGTTTCACAAGGAATTTCTGTTTAGCTTACTTAGTAAACTGCTCCAAAGGGAATCTGAGGAGTTTGTATTGCATGATTCTTGAGAATGACTCACTCTTTATGATGGCAAGTTTCCAAATAAAGAAAAAAAAAAGATACTTCTGGGTCAAAATCTTGCTGTTAAGCTTTTATACTTCTTATGGATGTATCCTGTGCTCTGACATCAATCCTCCCACAGAGCACCAACCAGAGCCCTTCTGGTCTTTGAGATCCTGAGGTGACATGGACGGGAAGGATTACCTGGGTTTTTTTTAATACTTGTGGCATAAGAGTGCTTTAACCCTCATTGTTTTTCCTGCTGCAGAGAAGAATCCTGGAATTAGGGTTTTTTTGGACACTATCATCTGCTGCTTTCGGATGGAAGGCAGGTAGTGTCTTATTCCTGCTAGGGAAAAATACAAATTAAATTTTTTAACTTCATAAAAATGTCTGAGCCTAGGAAGGGGAAATTAATGCCTCTGTATCACTAAAATTAGGATATTCACACCAAAACAAATTTAAGCTGCTTAAACTGCAACAGTGTTTTCCACATAACAAAATCTGGGTTTTTTTTTTCCTTACTGTTAGAGGGGCAGAATAAATAACAGCACCTATGTATTTTGAAATTACGTTGTTAATAAAATCCTGGTACATTTACATAAATGACAACATTAATGTACAATTAAACAAAGCATTGTAATATTACAGCAACAAAAGAGGACCTACATATTTGTACAGATAGCTGGAGCAGCTCTTGAAAATACTTTCCAAAATAAAACCTTCTATGGCGTTTCTCAGTCATAATTTTGACCCCCCCTGTATGGCTTTCTCGTAATAAATAGGGTTATTTGAGCTGGTGATGTTCAGCAGATGTGTACCTAAAGCACAAAGGGAGTGTGGCCTGACCAGCTTGTCTGTCAGATGACTAAAAATCCTTATCCATGCATGCAATTTGCTTCTGTGAAAATCCTTCAGGAACAAGGCCATGTCAGATTTTGATGGATTTTCTGGGAGATGCTGGTGGTTCCTTCTCCTTCCCTTTATCTAAACGATGTCTATGTTGTGCTTTGGAGCCTGGGCCCAAATGAGCCTCCTTCCAGTGTGTTTAGATACTACAGGAATAAACTGTTGAATTTCTAATAAGGAATAAATAGTTCTCCACTGGAAACTTGGCTTTCCCCTGTTCACCCACCTACAACAAATGAAGTGTCCTGGCAACTGATTTTTGGTGGGCACTTAGCAAAGCTCAATGGGAATAGCTAGAGGTCTTTCCTTAATCCTAACCAGCTCCAGAGTGAGAACAAACCACTGAGCTGAATGTTCTTTGAGGGCCTGGGGAGGATTTTATTGCTATTTTTGCAACTGGGCAGTTTTTCAGCCTAGTGCCAGCTCCTGCTACACCTGAGCCTTCCAGAAAGTGTTTTTTGTGGTGTCAAGCATCACAGGTAATGTTCAGAAACAGGTGTTCAAGGTGAAAGTAACTGAGACTATCAGACCTTAATGGCAAAAGGGTAGACAGTCTTTTTCTTTCTCCTCAAAACAGATCCAGATTAACAACTGTCACAGTGAAACTGTATTTAAAAACATTCAAACCCCCAACTCTCCCCTCCCTGCCCCAGCTCAGCTCTTCATATTAAGCTTAAAGAGTGAGTAATTTCAGTGTTAGTATTAGTTTCTACTCAGCTCTGAACATACAAAAACCCCTCTTTCTCAAGGTGCAGTTTTGGGGGAAGTTTCTGTCGGCCTGTTGTGATGTACAGAGTATGGTGTACTGGTACTACAGAGGGGAAGTACATTGTGTGCAAACAGATGGCTCGTGGGATGGGCTTTAGGATCAGGAAACTCCTTCTTCCTGCTTCCTTCAGGCAGCCTTTTTACATGGAAAACATCCATGTGGATGAACTTAAGCCCACATGTATTAGTGCTGGGCTTAATTAAATTGCCTCTTTCTCTACAGCCCAGTGCCATGCTCGTAGAAAGGGCAGTGGTAATCTCTGTGGTTCAGGCTCTCCCCTTGCACCTTCAGCTCGTGTTTGGGCCGTGGCAGTGTTGTTCTGTGTGACAGTGTTGTTCCTGAGGCAGCAGCAGCAGCACAGAGAAGCCAGCTCCCCCTCCCTCAGCACCTGGGGGTGCCTTTTGCAGGGCACTTTCAGGAAGATCCAGAAGGCAAACAGCCCCAGCGACACCTCCGCGGTTTGCCAGTGCCGGTCCTGCCTCACACCCTGGATGTGACGTACACGGAGTGCAGGCGGCTGGCCAGGGCTGCCTGCAGGTCCCTCAGTGGGTCCAGGCCCTGCACTTTGCTGTTCCTGCTGTAGATGAGTTGCTTGAATGAGTCCTGCTCCAGGAGGGAGCTCATGTGCTTGAGGAAGAAGCCCTCACAGAAAGACGCCAGTTCTGGTGCGCTGTGAATCTGAGAAAGACAGCAGGATTGTTAACCCCTTCCATATGTCACAGATCTGACATCCCTGAGCCTCTCATTCATAATGCTTCTCCCCTTTGAATATTTTCTAAGACAGAAAAAAGACAGGAGTAACAGCGGAAAAGCACTGAGGGCAGGACTTTGATCATTTCTCCCAGTATTGTTTGCAGGCACAAGCGTGAGCAGGGAGGCATCCAGGCTTTTTTAATTCCTTCCCCTGCTGTCCTGCTGTTGGCAGGGCTGCTGGCCTGCACTCCAGCCCCTTCCCTTCCTACAGCAAAGCAGCTGGCTGATGAGGTGGCCAAGGTACCTGTTTGGCTGAGCTGTAACACACAACAACGCTGCGCTGGCAGATGGCAAGCACACCTCGGGGCAATCAGATATGGGTCACAGGACTGGTGTCTCATCCCTACAACGAGGGGTTGAACGCAGGAGAACAGGGATGCTGCACTCCTGAACCACCAGGAGGCGATTTCTGGCTAGAATCTGGCTCCTTTTGCTTCAGGATCAGTGTTGAAAGGTCAGTAATGAGAACAACTGAACTCAAGTTCAATATTAAGAAGCTCTGTGCACACACAGCCTTTTTCTGGGAACTTTGTGCATATAATAACTTAAGGAAAAGTACAGGAAGGCCAGTAGGGAATGCTGTTTCCCCTTTTTACCACTGCACACTGTTGAATTTTAGGTCTGAAAGAAACCAGCCCAATGTGAGAGAAATTAAAAAGCATCAGACACTACACACTGAGTTAAAAAAAAATCATTACCAGCCCTCTGTGCAGTTTTCTCCTTGTCTTTAAGGGATTTGATCATTCAAAATTACAGGAAGGGCAGAGTATTTCTTTATGATTTAGGTTATTTGCTACAGAGTTGCATATCTGTCACACATCAGACTTTATACTCACTTTGGAGCTAAAAAGAATATTTTCTAGCTGCAGGGGTGCTAGGAAAGGGTTTATTCTGTAGCTGCTGTGCTCTGATCAATTGTCCCCACTGCTCCAAGGATTTGAATCCCTTGGGATTTGCTGATGTTGCTATATCAGCCTGCTAAGACAGCTCTCCTCTACTCTGCAGGGATCCCCCATCAATTTCATCCATGATTGCTTCAGACAACAAAATGCACCGAGGCTGTGCAGGACTTTCCAGCCTGGAGCTGGGAATCATCTCACTCGTGTTGTGGCTGGGGGAGAGTCACCTGCAGAGAGGGTGCCCACCTGGGGCTTTTAGTTACCACCAGGAGCACACAGGCTGTTCACTGGGATTCTTAAACCAGGAGGGTTGGATCTACCTTTGCATATTTATAGATGCTGACAGAGTTGTCCATGCTGATGGTCTGGGCACAGAGGATTTCACAGTGTCTCTGGAGGCCATCCAGCTGGAACAGGCTGGCAGCCGACAGCAGCTATGGGGACAAGAGAGAGGCTATTTGAGATCATGAGGCTTAAAAGGCCTGGGGAAGGCAAACAGGATGGATGATTTCCTCTCTGAAGAGTCTCTGACTCCCTGTTTTAATGACCAAGTCCTCATGAAACAGCAAAAAGGCCACTCCATGCTGAAGTGACAGACTGACACATTTCTCTTCTCAGAAAAAGCTCCTCTCACGAACCATATTTGCTGTCACCAAGACACAGAAACACCAAGCAATGATGTTCTGAAAATTTTAAGCTCATTTCCAAGTGTTAAGTATGATCCTGGAGTGAATGGGAGCTTGCTGTTAGCTCCTGGATTTTGCCTTTCAACTCTGTTTTATGCCCCAGCATACTTTGCAAGACTTGGAAGAAAAACTCTCTCACCTCTAAGATATCAGTGGTGGGAATTTCCATGGATTCTGTTCCTCCATAGTATAAATACTGCATCAGCATCTGGAATGGGAAGAAGGCCAGGCATGAAGTTAGCACTGCAGTCACAAGGGGCTGTTAATGGTTGCGCTCCCCTTCCTGAGCAGACGGGAATCGTATCCTGTGCCGGCTCTCATCTCCACTGGTGGCTTTTTCCTCACTCCTTGCGTAGCAAATGTGCTGCTTTCTGAGAGTCCTTTCTCTCTTGGGCCCTGAAAAGGGGCCTGCTGGGGAGGTTGGGTTGAGGGTGACAGTGTGTCTCTGAGCAACACCACTGTCCTTGTCTTAGATCCAGGCTTGTGAAGCCCGGCAGGCTGGTCACACGTGGAACTGCCAGCGAGCCCAGCATGTGTCCCCCAGGGACCTCCCAGCCACTTGCCTACCCTGCTGGGCTTCTAATCAGCATCCAGCCCCCCACCAGGCCCAGAGGAAAAGGCATTAATTGTCTGCAGGGAGAGCAAGAGGCAGCTCCTGCTCTTTGATCTGCCTGTGCCCACCCCCAGCCCCAGCAGTGTCGGGAGGGAATGGATCTGGTGTTGGAAAGAAGTGTCCTGGGAGCGGTGTGGGGCTTGCAAGCTCTGCTTGCCATTTCTGACAGGGCTGGGAACAAAACTAAGCCACTCCTTGTAAGATTGCCTTAACTGTTTAACAGAGTTACGTGAGACCAAAGCTCTTCCTGCCAGAGCCCTGACCAGGACATATTTCTGGTGGCTCAGCATCCTCCACCCTACCTGAGACTGCCTCTCCTTAACCCATCTGACTGCATTCACCAACAAATTGTGAAGTAGTTCACTGTTTCAATTCTTCCTGATTTCTCTCTCTGGCCACTGAAGCACAGGTTTATCTTTCGAAATCTTTTGATGCACAAATGCTGTTAAGGAGGCTTGTTTCAATACTCAGCTACATTTTCTTCTCTGTCGTGCCCCGAGCTGCAAAATTTGGATGTCACCTATCCAACACAAAACTTGTACAGCCCCTTACAAGCAGAACAAAGATATTCTCATGGTCACCTTGCTTCCCTCTACTGAGACAGCACCACTACTGACCAACGGATCAGGTTTGTTTGCTTATAAAAAGAGAAAAAAAAGCCTCAACTCTTTAGTGAAACAGCTACATGATCTATTCTGCACTTCACATCTCCCTGTTCCTCCACTAAATATGGAAATGTCTTAAAATCAAAGCACAATTCTCAGTTCTGAGCCTTTCTTGAAAGGGCCACCACTGATATTTGATCATCTGATTTGAATTAATATGAAGCCTGGCAATGCACCTGCTGTAAATAAGATACGTTTTGTTTAGCAAAGCATGAAAATGGTGCCGTAAAAAGTATGAAAATGGTGTATTAAAACTACTTTTCGGTAAAAGACTGGTTTCTTCTGCTTTATGGAGGAGTCAGCTGCCTAGTAAGAAAATAAGAATATAGACTGGAGGATTCTGTTTTAAGGCTGGAACTTTGGAAAAAGGATATTTCAGAACACTCCTGAAATTCAGGTGTGTTGAAAGGCACTCCATTTCTACTTTTAATATTATCTACTTCTGATACTACTCCTTGGGTTGTCTTACCTTCCAAGTGGTTGAGAAGAGGAAAAAGAATAAAGAAAAAGCAGATAATAAGTCCCGTACCTTGAAAATGTTGTATTTCATATCGTCGATTTCAACAGTCTTGCTGCCGTGGCCATCATGCTCTGTTTTATTGGTCATCAGTGTCTTGAACCTGGGAATGGTTTAAAATAGATTTAATTTAACAGATTTCATTTAACTGCATTAGTGTGTCACACACTCATCACAAACAGCAAGGGGAAAACAAAGATCCTTCCTTGGTCTTTGCAAGCTGAAAATTGAAACATGTCTTCCAATTTAATGATGATTAGTTCAGGGACAATTTAACCTGTAAATTGCTTGGATCTCATCTAATCCCACCCTATGAGGGCTGGAAAACCCTGTTACTGTGCCAAGAACAGAGAAAGAAACTGTTAACTGCAAGTGCACCAGGCCAGTGTGAGATTCCAGGAAAGCTGGAGCGAAATGCAGCTCTTCCGGCAAACTCTGGGAGAAGGAATGGGAAGGTAGGGAATGGCTGGATGTGTACACTCCAACTACCATACATGATTTTAGGGATTATCACGGTTGGATTAATTATGCCCCTGGTTAGTGACTCACCTGTTAGATGCAGTAACCAGCAGGACTTTGTGTGCATAGAAGAGCTTTCCTTCCACTAAGAAAGTTACATCAGACATTTCTTTATTGTTCAGAAAGTGAGGATCTGTTNAACCAACCAACCAACCAACCCTACCAGCAATCAAAAGCTCACTGCTCAGGTGAGCACCTTACCCAGCCGAGCTGGCAGAGTCTTTTGGATTTCGGGAATGCTGGGAATGGGGCTGCTGCCATAGCAGTGGGTGAAGATGGATGCGAGCTGCTGGTTGATTGAATCATTCTGTGAGGAGGATGGAACAGGGATCAGCGACTCGACATCGAACAGGTTCCAAATGTGGTGTAAGGGCTCACTTGGGGCTTAATAGCAACTGCACCCTCCTCACGGAGCAACAAGCTTTATTTTAAAGGAATTACAATATATGTGGAATTATGGAGGTATAAAGAGCTGTAGAGCTTCCCCCAGGTGTGTGTTTAAGGACTGTTTTAGGGCTGTATATGAATTTAGATAAATGCTTCCAGGGCCACTTCCATGCCATAACTCCTCAGGGACTTTGCCCAGCTATTCCCTTGTTGTTGTTGTGCACAACAACATAAAAACCCAGAACACTCGGCTCTTATGCAGTTATAAAACTCTGACTTACTTTGCTGGTTTTGAGGATATCAAACATGAGCTGCAGCCCCTCACTGACCAGCTCTTCGTTGTAATCCTCCTCTTTGATGGTGACAAAGTCCCGCAGTAGGGTCTGCACCACGGAGTAGCGGGACTGGGAGAAGGTTGTCCGAAGTGACTCGATCCACACGTGGAGCTTCCAGGGCACTCCTGTAGCCACAGGAGAAAAAACAGACAGTGAAAGATGATTTCCTGAAGTGCCTGTGAGGAGATTATCCTGCTCCTATTACTAACACCTGGCAGCACTGAAATACCTTTACCTACATCCTAACAGCAGATAGATCGTTATCTTGATATTTAATGTCACTGAACTGGGTCACTGACAGATTAAGTGACAAAGGATTGGTACAGGGATCATAAATTGGAAATATCCGCTGATTGTTAAGGATCAGAGACTCCCTGTTTTGTTCTGAGCTCTGTGGTTAGTCAGAACCACAAAACAAATTTGAACTAAAGTTGTAAGGATACATAATGCCACACAATTGTGGTGTGAGGTCTTTTCTCCTGGTTACACACAAGCTTCAAAGCTTCTCTCTCCTACCTTTTGATCAAACTTCTTCCTTCACCTTAAATCATTGAATAAACACTGAATTTTAGGTGTCAGGATCTGACAGGGAGAGATGCCCTTTGCTTTTGATACGTGGGAACAGAGGATCCAGCCAAGAGTGAGAGTCATCCCAGAGCAGCAGGAATTTGAAATCACCCAACCTGTGAGGAACCTTAAACACTTTTAAAATTTATTTTAAATTAGATAGCTTTGCAGTTGGGGTTGTTGCTCTTTTAAGTGAGAGAGGCAAACAAGGAGGGTTTTTACGCCTTAGATGTGCACAATGCTCAGAAGGAACGGCTCACCCAGAGCCCTGAGCTCCATGGTGATGTCCACGTAGCTGTGCTCGGCACTGTAGTACATGGCCTCCTGCAGAGCCTTCATCCGTGTCTTGCACAGCCAGACCTGCCCCTCACTGGAGCTGCCCTGGCTGGAGGTGTCACTCTCCACCCCCTCGGCCAAAATCTCCTCCAGGGACAGCACATCCCCCTTCGCCTGCTGGGGCTGGGTCAGGAGCTTGCGAAGGACATTCCTGAGCAGAGACAAGAGGTTTCACTTATTAATAAATGAAATACCCACAACTAAGGCAGGACTGTAGGGATTTGGGGTTAGGGATCTGGCTCAGTAAACAGTAATTTCCTTCCCAAAGACAGTTGGCACTGTGCAGCAGCACTGAAACCTTGTGTCCTTCCCTACCCCACATCCTAGAAACTGGTGCCCCAGCAGCAAGGGCAAAAATATAGTCTGTACTCCTCATATGGTGAGTTTGTTTGGAATTTCACATGTCAGTTGCAAGAAAGAGACTTTCTTGTTTGTGTCTGGCCACTGTGGGGAGTTTGCAGCACTGGTGTCCCTCAGCCAGCTGGGGACAGCTGCTCCAGACATTCCCCAGCCCAGCAGGGCCACCCAGAACACAGCTGTGCTGCTGCCTTGCCACCAGCTGGTGCTCTCCTTACACCCACACCACTTCCTGTTGCCAAATCCAGCTTATTTAAGGATCCAGCTTTACAATCACCCCATCCTATCTGATGGCAGAACAAACCATGAATCCCATTAACATTTTTTTCTGGCAACACAGAGATTTCTGGAGGAGCTTGCAAGTAATGTCTTATTTCTGAACAACTACCTGAAAACAGGGTTAGAGAGCCCAGGCTGGCTGATTTAATGATTCCCCTATTGGTTGGCCATCCAAAAACCAGAGATGCAACCAACTGTAGATTATTTCTGCCACCTCAACCTGATTACATTCCATCTCCAGAACATGAACCAGGATCTCATAACCCTGATCTCACAACCTACCCTTAGGTGGGACCTGCTGATGTAAGGCCTAGAACCAGCTCACCCGTAGTGCTGTAGACCCAGACCAGCAAGTGTAAGAATAAAAAAACAGCAAACAGAGCTCTTTGTTGCCAGGAGAGTCTTAACTCCACCTGCTGAACTGCACATGTAGGGGATTGGGTCACAAAGTCACACAGCAACACCCAGAGTGCAAAAAAACCCCTGTTCTGAGCAGGAACAGAGCATTACCTGTGGCCGTGTGCTGCCGAGTGGCTGAAGCAGTTCATGTCCTCATGGAGCGATGATGACATCCCGTTGACTTCCAGCATGCTCAGGAGTGGATCGGCGCCCCTGCTGAGCAGCAGACTGACCAGCTCGTAATTCCCTGGGGGAAAAGGACAAGAACATTGGGACAGTCCCCTCTTTTGAAGCATAAAACACAGGACTGGCAGCAGGCAGGGCTCCCTTGCTCCGTTCCTATTAGATGGAGTAGGGAGTGGTGGCAGGAGACGCAGCACTGGGTCTTCACTGGGAGGGAAGGAGATCGTTCTTATCCCTTCCATAAAGCTTGGAGCAGAGCAAACCAGGCACTCATCTTCATAAAAGCACAACAGAGAAAGAAATGAAGGAAAAAAAACTAAAACAACTTTGAGGTGAAAAGTGTTGACAAACAAGACCAGCACAGACTCGTTCACAGAATGCTCAACTCCTGACAGCCTGCTAGAAGAAATGCAGAACTTCTACTTGCATTTAATAAATTAATAACCCAAATTTCTTTATATAGCAGTTATTTTTCCCTATGCTGAATTGAAACTTGTTCATTTTTCACATCTGGGTGTTGTTTAGGTCCACAGACATGCCCAGACTAGACAGGAGCTGGTTTATGTTCCTTGACAGTGCTTCGTGTGAAGGAGTTGGTGCCATCAGTTCTGTTGTGGGGGCTCTGGGGCGGAGTCAAGTGTGGGACAAGTTGGAAAACAGATACCTGAGGCCCATCAGGCTCATGGTAGGTAGAGATGGAGCGTGATGAGGCCATAGGGAGCTCACCTGCAGCTGAGGCCAGCTGGAGGGGAGTCTCGGCATAGTTGTCCTCCCCAGTGTTCACAGCAGAGCCCTCCACGTGGGCACCAGCATCCAGGAGCAGCTGCAAGGGACACAGCAAAGACAGGGGGTTGGGAAAAGAGTAATTCAGAAGGACAAAACAGCCAGGGTTGTGTGTTAGAAAGGAGAAACTAGTGGGTTCAGACTGAGGAGGGCATGCACACAAAGGGTCCTTCTGGAGAGCACCACCTCCTTTTTTAACCTTCTTTATGGTCATGGCTGTGCAATTGGAATCTCCCAACTCTAAATGGCTCTGCAATCAGAGCAGGAAGTCCACCTTAGCGCCATGCTGTGCACAGAAAGCAGGGAATTGCCAGGCTGGTCATACCTCGTGGAGACGGTTTAAGGAGGCCTGGCAGCTCCAGGGATTTCTCACACAGAACCTGCTTTCACTGAGCTGCTGTGAGGGAAAGAGCCCCCTCTCAGGTTAAGGGGAGAAAGTTACAGGGTGATAGGATGTTTTATGGCCAGGTGGGGCTGGCAGAAGACTCTCAAGCACCCAGAGCAGCGCTGGTAGGGGCAGGCAGGGAGGATCAGGCCTGTGTGTGAGTATCCACCAGGATATTCTGTGCTTCCGTGATTGTGGGCACTGCAGTACACAACAGGAGCTTTGATACACTTGGCTTCATCTCTTGGGAAAATCAAACTCGTATCTTTACACATAAATTAAGGCTGTCCAACCTCTGGAATACCAAAGGCTGCCCGGGAAATTTGCCAGGTGGAATCTAATATTTCTAATTATGTACAAATGTACATAAACAAAAGATGAGTGTATGCAGCCTCCATTTACTTACTTTTTTTAAAAAAATTATTATTTCTTCCCTTTGAGCAGGAGATAAATTAAATTCAACATCAATTGATTATCTGCTATGATCAGTTTTTCATTCCCCTGGAAGTTTGGGTAGCATTTCTGGGGCTCCACCTCATCCCGCTGCTCCCTGTGATAATTTCACAGAAAAGGGAGTAGGGAGGATGCCACAGGCTCAAATCCCACAACAGCTTAAGTCTTGTTCATGCAGTTTTCAAGGATTATAAAGGAAGTTACAGATGATTTGCTGCCATTAGAGCAGAAATCAGCACACACTGGATTTTTGCATGTGTTAATTTATAAACCAATTAATATCTACTGTTACAAAGCTCCTGATCAAGCAGCCAGCCTGTAACCACTCCATGTGAAGCACTAGTTTATCTAAAACCAAAGAAATTATTGTGCAGCACTGTTCTGGAAGCAGTGAGCCTTGGAGCAATACTGAAACCAAAGAAAAATATGGAAACAGGCTGTGTTTTGTTATCAAGACCTTGCTAGGAACTATGTCACCAATTCTCATTCTGTTCGTTATAAAAAATCACACAGTTTCTTCGCTGATTTTTAAAAGGCTCTGGAGCTCAGGAAGGCTGCGAGCAAGGGCTCACAGTGCTTGCATTTCAGTCCCTATGTGTCTCCTGGAAGGATTCCTGGCTGGAATCTTACCTGAACCACCGAGATGTGCCCATGTAACACTGCAAAGGTAAGGGCAGTCCAGTGCCGGCTGTCGGGATGGACCGAGGGGTATCGTGGAGAGGTACTGGGCACCTGGGAGAAGGGAACCAGGCACTCATTACCCACTGCAGCCTGTCTGCCTTCATCCCCAGCCTTGTGCAGAACTGGCTCCTTCCTCTGTGACAACCCCAGGGAATGGGCACTTGGGCCACTTAGAGAACACTGCCACCACAACTCACTCTTTCCCGTCCCCTGGGACTTTTTAATGGGCTCACTGGTTTCTCCCTGTGGCAGCTCCTTCCCTCCACCTCCTCGTGCCTATTAGACTTGCCAGTGCCAATCCTAATTGAAGCCACTGAGTGCTCTTTGAGGTTTTGAAGGTTTTCTCCCCCCTCCCAAATCCCTTAAGCAATGGTTTCTGAGAGAAATGCCTTGCTTGAAGCTTCCAGAACTGAAGCCTTCAGTTGCAAGGAGAGAATTCAGAACTCCTCCTGTTAGTTTACAGCTGGGTAATTATAGGCAGAGGGTTACTCACTGGTATATCTAAATTTGCTCCAGCATCTATAAGCATTTGGACCATGGCTTCATCTCCAGCAGCACAGGCATACATGAGGGGGGTCATACCCTTCAGAAAAGAAAAGAAAATAAAAACAATGTTATCTTTCTATCCCTATCAACAGTGACACTGTCACAGACACAGCGAGTTTGGATCTTAATGTACAGGGACAGCATACACATATTTATAAACACTTTTGTTTTCTATGCAAAGTGGGCACAACTGATATTGGAAAACGACCTGGACAAAAACATCACTGGACAAGGCTGAAAGAACACCAAAAGGATCACTGAAAACCTCAGCCCTGCATTGTCCACAATCCTCTGGCTTTCCCAAGCCTGCCAAGAAAGGAGTGCCATTTCTTGGCTCATCTGTAGCCAAATACACTGAAGGCAGAAAGCAACACAAAAATACAGAAGATGAATTTATTTGGCAACTTCTCCCCACTGCTAAAATCCTATTTGCCACAATATTTCAGCATTTCAATCCCATAAATCTCTCTCCATCTACTTAACCAGCAAACCATGACAGCTCAGAGATGATTTATGAGGAAAATGAGCTTTACTTATAGAGTTCATTCCTGAAGTAGCCAATGACAGAAAGGAAATGGTCTGGTAAAATCCATTCCTGCTCACATCCCACAGCTTTTCTGCCCCCTCCCCTTAATTACTGCAAGCATTTGAATTTTTTTACAGGCAGCATCTCCACTGCTCAATGTGCAATTACAGAGCTTCATCCTGAAAGGAATGAGAGACTTGTCTTTACAAACAAGCTGTGAGTCTGCTGGTAGATAAAACTAGCACTGAGAGATAAAAGAAACAATGGGAAAGATTCCACTGATTAACACAAGGAATAGACAGGAAGATGTCTGTATTTGGAATATACAGTAGAAAGGGGTTTTAGGTATTAGGCGTTCTGGGAAGTCTGTACCTCTTAAGTACCTCAGACAATGGGGAAAGAGAGAGGGACATGCGGCCGGGAAACTGGGATAATAGGAGGCTATGTCCTCCAAAAATTTGAGAGACCCCAGGGGAAATGCCCCATGGCCTCTCCTTTTATTTGACTAAAGTTACAGGACTCCTCTGTCTCCTTTTTGGACATAAACCTCTGGTGTTCGTGGATTGATTTTCCTGACAATCCTTAATGGGAGCTGTACTGTAAAATGGAATTACGTCTCTCACGCAGGAGTTCTGCTCTTGACTCTGCAAAGGCATCTTTTAAAAGCAGCCACAACTCCCAGCTTCCTGCTTTGGGGCAATTCCATTTGTAAAGATATTTCTAGGTGAGATTCTCTCTGGGTGAGATATTTTGGCTTTTGTGGGGCTTGAGAGGCTCCACACTCATTATAGACAAGTAAACTGAGAATTCAAAATGCAGGTCTGCAGGCACAAGCCCCAGTTAGGGTTCTAAAACTACAGGCTTGTATAGATTTACATTGTCCTTTAAAAATTTTTTAATGTTAGTTTTTCTTTCCCTGCTTGCTCCTTGCAAAGGGAAGAAGAGATGGTTTTCCTAAACATCTCAAATCCACTGAAACCAGAGTGCTGGTTGGTCTCCACCAGAACTGAATACAGGGTTCTGTTCCAAACTCACATTTCTGAGGGGATCCTCTGAGTTCTTCTCCACAGATTTCCATGCACACAGATGGAGAAGTGGGTCTGAACATCCTGGACATGCTCACATCCTGGGAGTGGTCAAATTCCAAACCTGGATCTAAAGCCTTTGTATTAAATTATCCAGCAGTTCTGTTATGCCTAAGTCAGTTTTTCCAAGTTTGGGCATCTGGCTTTGTCTTGTTCTTCTCCAAAAGGGGCAAAACAAGCTGGTGGCAAAGTCAGCTTTGGTTTCCTATTCCAGCTATGGCAGAGTTCATTCCCAGAACTTGGATTTCACTCTGCCTGGGGTTGGCAGTGCCATGCAGGCACTTGCTTGGACACAAAGCTGAGTTGCTCCAGAGTCAAGTGGAGCATTTCCAAGAAATAACATCTCCAGAGGGGGCCTCTCCTGCCCTTTTGTTGAGGGTTAAATTGTCTCCTTTTGTTAGGGAATTTTTTCCCATAACATTCCTAAGGAATGGTAATGATGATACTTAAAGAGAACAAAACAAGTGGCGAAGCCCGGGGGTCATCTGGGCTGCACTTCTCGGTCTGAGGGTTTCTCGGAAGCGGGGCAAAGATACCGCGAGAGTTGGGGCTGGTAAGGCACAGAGGCAACTGCGCATGTGCGCTTGCTCGTCCTCTCAGTTTCGGAGGGAGACACGCAGCTGCCGCTGAGGGAAAGGAACTCACTGTTACCACTGCAGTCCAGCCCTGTTTCTCCTGCCATGGGTGAGCCTCTGCTCAGGGGAGTAGTCACTGAATTGGTGCCCTATTGATACCTCGCTAAGAGAGGGACTTTCTCACCATCTATTCGGGGCCCCAAGATCCTGAGCATGTCTCTCCTGGCCCTCACTGGACTGGGCTGCCGCCGCAGTGGCCCCACTGCTTCTTCGGCACTGCTCCAAGTTCCCTCTGCAACAGCCCTGCACCCCCACCCACCTGCTGAGGTGTCCTGAATTTCCAGACAGCCGCAGAGGTTCCAGCGCATCTCATCAATAACCCTGGGATATTTTGCTGGCCAAGCTGCCACTGGCTTGTGCTCCCCGAGCTCGCCCCACAGCGCCCCCTGAAGCCGTGGGAGAACCATCACATCTGCCCTGCCCACCAGAGCCACCAGCGCCCCCTGCTGGCTGTGACCGGAACTGCACCAAGGGGGAAAGTGCCCACAGCTGAAAGAAGGCTGGCAGTGCTTTCTGGTTCTGTTTTGTTGTTACCATTATAGTTGTTGTTTGTTTGCCTTATATACATATTAGTAAAAAACTGTTACTCCTATTCCCTGTCTTTGCCTGAGAGCCCCTTAATTTCAAAATACTAATAATTCAGAGGGAAGGGGGTTTACATTTTTCATCACAAGGGAGGCTCCTGCCTTTCTTGGCAGACACCTGTCTCTCAAACTGCGACACCTTTTTGTTGAGGCCAAAGCACTCTCTGAGGGGCAAAGATGACAGAGCTGTCCTGCTCACAGCAGGGCTGGCAAGAGGATCACACCCACAGGATGAGACATCAGTAAGTGACAGCAGAAACTCCTCAAACTTCCTATGGAGCTGCCCACAGGGGCAAAATGCTGACAAAATCCAGACAGCTCCCAGTTTGCTGGCTGGATGAGAGGTAGGAAACATCCTGCAGCAAGAAGTGACAGTTCTGGCACCAGTGTTTGTGGGGCATAGTGGCGCACATTGTAAATCACAAAATAATCTTTACGAGAACAAAAGGCCTCTGGGCTACAGGAACTGCAAAAAGTTATTTAAAAAAATATAATAGAGGAAGTGGGAAACCTTCATAATATAAATCTGCCACCTCTGTCACTTTAATAAATGTGAATATTTATGATGTGATACCCAGCCCAGTGACCACAAAGCTCCTGGTACTGGATTTGTAAATAAGGCAACTAGAGACCCAGATATGTCCAGGAGCAGTTTCTGCTATTTGTGTATACATTCACACTTCTTTTTAAATTGCAGGATAGTGGAAAGTGCCATGGAACATGCACCAGTGTCACAGGGCTTTGGTCTTTTTTTTTTTTTTTTTTTTTTTTTTTTTTTTTTTTTTTTTTTTTTTTTTTTTTTTTTTTT
>VZRX01015811.1:36306-54190 GCA_013398075.1 Notiomystis cincta | reverse complement strand
AAGAAAAGAAAAGAAAAGAGATGTTGCCTCTAAGTGTTAAAATCTGATTTACAAATGAAAAAAGGTAATGGCAATCCTTGATAAAAGGGATTCAGGTATTCTTCATAATTATATTACTGTAATAACTGGAGAGAGCAGTAAGATTTTAGTCTTCCATTACTCTAAACACTCCAGTGAAAAACAAGTTAGCAAAAAATATTCTGTGCTCCAGAGGGTGTGTTTGTGCTGTTTCAGGCTGTAAACATAGATGGAACAGATGATAATAGAGAAGAGAAGAGGGAGAATGAAAAGGCGGAAATGGGGGTTAAATACCTAAAAGTGAACATATGGCTAAAATTGATTGCAGCATTTTTTTCAGCTCCCCTCACACTGAATTCTTTAATCTTTCATTTCCTGGTTTGTAAAGGAAAAGGAAATAATGAAAATGCAATAAATAAATAATGCATATTCTATGTTAGCCTGAGAGTTAGAATAGTGCTTTTGCTAATTTGTAACTTAGCAATATTCTGTGGAATGAACAATGAAATTCTCTTAGTCAGGAGTGTTGCTCTGACTCATTGTGAGGGATGCAAGCTCCCAAGTCAGTCTTCTCTCCAGGTTTAGGAAAGCTCTTCTGTTTCCAGACATTAGATGCTCTAGTACTCAGCAATCAAGAGCAGTGATGAGCTTTCACAAAAGTAAATTCTTGGTTATTTCCTTGGGGTTTGCTGACAGATTTGTACATGCAGAAGAGTTCTGAATGGGAGGCTGCACTGAACTGTCCATTTATGAGTGTTTATAATGAACAAAAGGGAAAATTGCAGGTAAATGGCAACATTAATAAGAGGCAAGACTGTTATGCAAACAAGTTTTAGTTAAAATGTTTACATCTCTTTTAAAATTAAAAATTAAAGCATCAGAATAATGTTTTAATATTTCATTTTCTATTTCTTGTCTCATTGAAATAACTGGATTATAAGTGGACTTTTTTAAAATTTATTTTTATTCTTTCTTTGTCCAGTGTGAGACAAAGTAAGAAAAAATTAGTGTAAGGGAATTTCATCACAATTTAAAAGGAGAACAGGACATACGAATTTCTGTGCTAAGACCTCTACAACAGGAAAATGTGAGGGGATGATAAAAGTGATTAGCTGAGAGCATGTCCCTACGTGCTTTGGGCTTCAAGTCTTCAGCTGATGGAAGTCACTATAAATACACTGATTTCTTTCAAATCATGCCTGCAAAAGATCTGGCTCTTTAGTTTTAGTAAAGGTATTCTAAAAATGTAATAAAAAATAGTTTGTATTGACAGGCTTTTAAATGACAATATCTAAAATAAAAACATCTGGTTTCCAAAAAGAATGATTTTCAATATCTTGGTGCTACCAGAGGAAACTGCTACTGCAAATGCACAGGTCTTTTGTAATACAACACTCAGCCCATGGGGAACATCTTCCTGGGCTACTGCACCTCAGCATGATGTGATTTTCTCATTCTGCAGAAGACTGTGCCCTGGATCCCAAGATTTCCATTTCTAGAGGGTTTCTCTCTTTTTAACTATATTACCTATGATTTGTAAGCTGCTGTTCAGTCCCCAAAAAGCTCACACATGTGCAGTTTCCCAGTGCCAGTGGCTTTACCCTGATGATCTCAGGCTCCTGTGAGATGGACTGGTAACTGGCAAGAGCCATGCCAAGCTTTCCTGCCTCCTGGCCTCGTGAAAGGACCCCTGGCCCTAAAGATCCCTTCCATGTTTCCTCTGGCATTAGCTATATATTGCATAGCTTCCTATAATCCCCACTTTGTCATGTATATTTTCTCTTCAAGGAATGCCCTGGAAGGAAAAATTATGCTTTCCCATCCCAGAAAACTCCCTTTCCATTCCCTTATTGGAGGCTTGTGGCTGAGCTGTGTGAAATGGTACTGAACCATGATGCATTTAAACATGGGGACAGAGGTGGCTGTCACCACCTGCCTCACCGAGTTACATCCCTGGGAGCTCGGGTTTCAGCCCTTTGTTCCCTCCATGGGGAAAATGCTTCCCTGGAAAGAAGAGGGTATAGAGGGTTAATGTTTGAGGAATGCAGGGCTGGCCGGGATTAATGCTTGTGGCAATTAGTTACTCAGTGGAGCTGCCTGTGCACACCAATTTCCCTGAGGCTTGACACAACGGGGAATTTTACTTACCTGAAAATTCTCTTTTTACCTGAGAAGGACTCCAAACTTCAGTAAACTTGGACACAACTTGAATCTTCTAACCCTAAAGCAGTAAAATCAACTGTATTTACAAAACCTGGATTTGAAATGCAACCCTGAAATACAACAGAAATGAACCAAGCAGAGAACAGTCTCACTGTGAGCCGGGAGAAGTCAAAGCCCTGGTCTCTCACTCCCGACCCTGCTGACACGCACTGGTGGCTCCCTCCCCACGTGTGCATCTGCTGAAAGTCAACTTGCAACACATGCAAAAAGCATTTCTGGAATACACACACAGAACTTATAATATCCATTATATGCCTCCTTCATGCAAAAGTAAACTGTATTTAAAGGCATTATACATGCTTGCTATGTAATTACATTAATCAGAGAGAGCTGCTTCCCTGTGTTCCCCTGCTGTTGCCATGGCAGCATCCCCATGTTTGCAAAGTGCAGGGCACCCACTCTTAATTATACTTACAAAGCAGCTACATTTCAAAGGAATACAATAAATACAAAGTTGAAGTGAGGGTGCTGCACAGAAGTGATATGAACAAATATACTTTTATCACGTCTGCATCTCATGCACACTCCACACCCATTATTCGAGCATTCTGCCTAATTCCCTCGTTCCTTTCATGCCTTTATGGAAAACTCCAGATTTTTGTCTGCCAGAAATTGCAGTCTGTATTGCAGGCCCCAGAATTATCTCTGCTTCTAACCTGGGAGCTGATTGTTACAAAACCAAAGAAATGGAGAGAGATCTTTTTATTTGTGCTGATCAAAATGTGCCAAGGGGAATGTCTCTTTACTTTACCACTGTACAATGCCATCTCTGCTCTCCACTCCCACTGGTGCCCAAGTCAGCCACCCAGAAAATGCCTAATGAGCTGCCCCCCTGCCCAGTCACCTGTCTCAGTGCTACCTTGCCTGTTTTGGTGCAGTGAAGGTGACACAATCAGTCTGAGGTGCCAACATGACACTGATCGTATTTCCATGCATGAACCACCAGCTTGGTGCAGCACACACCACCAGCACAGCCTTTGCTTCCTCGTGGATGAATAACATGGAAATTGCAATTGATAGAAATTTACATTTTGGGAAATTTACATTTTTACCCCTATAAAGAAACAAGGGATTCCCTCATTCTGAAATTAATGCTCTCCCTGAAGTTGAACAGAGCTTATACAGATGCTGGATTGCCGATATGAATTATGTATTTTCTGGGGGTGGAATGTCATGCAATTTTAGTGTTATTCAAGCCACAAAGATCCATCAGGGGAAAAGTAATTAGAATATTTCAGAGACCCAGATTTACATTTCTTAAAGCTTGTGAGCAAAATGAAATTGGCTGCCTCCAATTTACATGTCTGCAATCACACCATGAAAAACCTGTCAGATCTTAGCTTTTGGATCTGAAACCTCTAGGGGGAAACCAGGTGTTCTGGCAAATGATGGTGTTGCTTTGGTGTCACTTTTGCACAACTAATTCTGAAATTAATCTGTGCTGAGGAGTAGGGGGCACTGTGTTACTGCATGTATATAAACAGGTGTGGTAAAAGCCATTGGATGTGATTTACAAGACAGAAGTCTTATTTTCCAGCTTATTTATTTCTATTCTTAGTTTCTTTTTTCATGTGTCTTTATTTTTCACCTTGTGCATGGGAAATTGTGTTCTTCTCACCTGGGTATATGCATTCAGCCACAGAAAAGTGAAGGAATTCTGCCTTCTTAATCAACCATGCTTTGACTTAATTATGTAAGCAATGTGGCCTGGATAAGCAGCAGGGCCTGGACATATAAGAACATGTGGGCAGTAATGATTCTTTTATTTTAAAAAGGAAAGCAATTCCACAAATTGGCCTGTGAGCTGTATCCAGGTGCTGTGTATTTTCTGGCTCTCTATTTGTTCTGTCCAGGTAGCTGCCATGGCTCCCTTAAAATTATAGTGACTTCTAGATAGACTTTGGGTCTCATTTGACTCTAGCCTGCTGATATGTGTGGCAGAAGCCTTTGGGTTGCCCTGGCTGGAGCTGTGGATTGAACTGGAGGCCACAAAGCTCTTGCAAGGCAGGAGTCTGTTGTTTCTTGTACCACATACTGATTCTCAACACTGGTCTCAACAGATACCTTTTGTTTCCTTACTCTGCCAAAGGAGTAAAAATAATTCCAGAGTGGTTTGGACTACCTTGTGCAGGCTCACATTTCCAGGCCTTTTGGTCTGCAATAGTTTCCCCACAGTCCTGAGAAATGTACTGCTGAAAGCAGAAATGATGTGATTTGGACTGGTTTATGCTTATAAATATTTTCTAATACCCACAGATATATATGTATATATGCATAGATGTACATGTGAAGCCTGTCCCTCTACTGCCCTTATGTGGAGCACAGATGTTACATAATGCTTCCATCCGGGAACACAGAAGCAGGGATATGACTAAGCAACAGAGCGTGACTTATGAATAACAAATTGTGCATATTCCCAAAGATATTTCTTCAGCTCATCTCCAAGGAAAGAAGTCTCCAAAATTAATACATTTGAGAAAACTCCCATCTTCTAGAGGGCTACGAGGAGATAGTGGAGGACAAAGAGCAAACACAAAAATAGGCAGAATTTATTCCCTAAATTTGCATTGCTCCCTGTAGATAACTTGTCTCTGACAAAGACTTCATGCATTGATTCAGATGATTAATATGTGGGTCAAGAGTTTTCACCCACTGCACAGCAATGAGATGAGTGCAGTGGGGTTGAACCCCAGCTTGCAGCTGAAGGTGGAAAGCAAACCCCTCGCAGGCACCAGAGGGTATTTTGAGGCAAAGTAAAAATCAGTAGGGTGAGATCTAGCAAGTTCCATCTCCTGATTCTACTTGACCAGAAACCTGCATGCAGACACCTACAGCTTTATCACCCTGTTGCCTTGCCTCTTTGGGTTGTCAGTACCTCCTGTATGAACCAGCATCTGAAGATAGCAGTTTGCGTAGCAAGAGCCCTGTAAAGTGACAGCATCAGCAAGGCAAGCACTTCTTGCCAGTTCCTTGTCTGGAAGAAATCAGCAGAGCTCCATTCCCACCAATAAAGCTGTGCCAGATGACTCCTGCTGGGACTCTAGGACTCAGATTTCTCAAAGAAAAAAAATCTAATTGACAATAAAATAAGAGAGGAGGAGGGAAAGCTTTTAAATGCCTGAAAGATGATTTGGAGACAGAAAATGAAGGGCCGGGGGCAAAGAAACAAGGGCACATTTGAAATGATTCAGTAAGCTAATGGGGAAAAAGATGAAAGAAATATCACAGATAATGAGAGAAGGGTGATTATTTTCCATCTCCTCTCTTAATCCACATTTTGTCAAAGCAATCGTGATTTTCCCATAGAGACAATACGACCGTCTGATTCAAGGAGCTTTCAGTGAGGTAAGACATCTGCCCTGGAATCCTTCTTGTCTGAGTGCTGGTTGGGTGATTATAGGGGCCATTTGTTATCTGCTGAATTTCTAAAATGCTCCCCTTGGAGCAGGTGTGCCTACATGAGCCCTGCAGGACAAAAGGCACTGCTGAGCTCCCGCTCTCCTTTGCTGGTCAAACAAAGCTGAGTTGGTAAAAAACCCTCTGCGGTTCATTGCAAGGGGGAGGACCCAGGGAAGGATGCCATGAAAGGCTGGCTCCAGAGTACAGCACCCTTTTGGACAGAGCTCTTAATCTCAGGTTGTTCCAAAGGCACAGCGAGGCCAGGCCTTTCTGCTGACCTTTTCAGATGCTCACCAGTGGTGTGGCTCTTCATTTCCACTCAGATCACTGTCTCATCTGTACTGGCTCTCTGTGCCATTCCCCTTGCTTCTTCCCCAGGACAGCACAGTGTGATCTCATTTATTAGCCTTGTTAACAAGGCCTTGTTCTTTATCTTTTCTCCTTTCCTTTTGCTATCCTCTACTAATCACAAGGTTTGCTTCAGTCTGTGCATTTCAGTTTGCTGTGACATTATTTCTCCTCAGATAGGGCAGCACTCCCTGATGGGGATGAGCTCTTGCTTCCTGGGGACAGGTATTTCGATTCCCAAGTGACAGAATGCTCAGCACAGTTCAAGGCTCCACCCAGTCCAGTATGATGCTGACCTGGACAGTGAGGGCAGCTGATTTCAGGGCTGATTGCAGTCTGGGCCAGGCAGGTTGTGACCAAACCAACCTTCTGTCTCTAAAGGATGCTAATAATCTTCATTATGTGGATACAACTTTGATCTTCATCTTAATCCTGAATGTAAAGAACCTAACAAACTACCCCAAGGAAATAAAGTGAACACCTGCAGTGTTCCAGGACCAGTTCAACTGTGGACCAAGGCTAAAGTATTTGAAGTCCACCATTGAGGAGGGAGGGATGCATGTATGGGCAGGCCACTGAAACCTTTCGTTCCAAAAGAGCTACTACCTGACTTGGAAGGACTTCAAATATCTGAAAGATGAGCTCTATGTATATTTAGCATCCAATTATAAAAATAACTAAAATGAGTGCATGCTATAAATCTTTCCTTGATGGTATTTGTGTCAGAACTGGTGATAAGATATCAGCATAGAGATGACAATTTGAACAACTCTCCTTTTTTATGTCTCATTTCATACCTTAGACCAACTTTCCAAGCCTCCCTGCAGCTGTCAGCTCTGCTGAGATTTATTCACCAGCAATCAAGATTCCAGGCATTCCCAGGAACATTTACACTGACATGTTCCCCTCTTCCCACTAGCCCTCATCTATGCCCATGTCTTCCCTTTCCAGCTCAATTTCACTGCATTTTCTCCTTTCCTTAGGCAGGGCAGTGACTCTGCTTTCCTCTCAATATGCTTCCCTGAATATGGCCACTCTGAGACTCAGCAGTGGTAAAAAAGTGTCATGATAGAAATAGTAGTGTTTGGGGTTTTTCACTGGGATTGATTTATTTCATAGAATCGTAGAATAGTTTGAGTTGTAAGGGACCTTTAAAGGTCATCCAGCTCAAGCCCCCTGCAATGAGCAGGAACATCTTTAATTAGATCAGGTTGCCCAAAGCCCCATCCAGCTTGACTTTGAACATCTCCAGTGATGGGGTACCACATCCTCTCTGTGCAATATGTGCCAGTACGTGGCCATCCTCATAGTACAAATTTCTTCTTAATATCTAGTTTGAATCTGTCCTCTTTTAGTTTAGAACCACATACCCCTTGTCCTATCACAAGAAGCCTGGCTAAAAACTCTATCCCTATCTTTCTTATAAGCCCCTCCAGGTACTGGGAGGCTGCTAGAAAGTCTCCCCAGAGCCTTCTCTTTTCCAGGCTGAACAACCACAACTCTCTCAACTCCCTTGTTCACAGGAGAGGTGCTGCAGCCCTCTGAGCCCTTTGTGGCCCTCCTCTGGACCTTCTCCAACAGGTGCCTGTCTTTCCTGTGCTGAGGGCTCCAGAGCTGCATGCAGAGCTCCAGGTGTGTTGTCCCTCGAGGCATAGCTGTGCTGTGTAGTAGATAACAGAGATAACAAAGGTGAGACCTGCTGATACCAACTGGACTAGCTCTAGAAGTCGCAGTGCAGTGTCAGCCCAGCTCTACTCATAAGGAATAAATCTTAACCTCTGAGCTGGCTGCTCTGTGCCACTCTGATCAACTTCAGGGGCTCTGAACACACCTCTCCTCCATGGCATAGGGAAGTGCTTCCCAGCTGGGGAGGGATTTCAAATAGTTCTTCATATTCTGAAGAGAGAAATGAGACAGAATTTCTATGCAGCCATCCATGTGAGCTCTACTAAAGAAACACAGACTGCAACACTCTGGTTTCTTTCCTCTGTGGATTTTTCTTTATTCTTGCTTCCTTCTAACATCTTCAAACACCCCAATTAGCTGTTCATGTAACAAACAGACCCACTTATTGCAAGCTATGTCAATGACTTTTAGCATGGACCAATGTCCTTTTGGCAACTGAATTGTAGCTTTCCTTCTATTGAAATATTCCCTTTTTGGTGAAACGAAAAGTGGTATATTTTCTAGACCTTGTACATTTGACTGAATGCACTAATATATTATGACCTTTCTGTGCACAAACATTTCTTTTTTAGCCTATGCTTTGTACTTTGAAGAGCCACTTTAATAAAGCTTCACACGTGTGAATGTTTTTCTTTACTTTCATGACAGCAAGCACTGTAACATATTGATAGTTTCAAGGCAGGTTGTACAACTGAAGATGTTTGCTTTCTTAGAGTAAACAGGCACTGCTGATTCTGCTGTTTAGTTTGGTCCAAACGTATTACCAGCCCTCCCCAGCATGATATTTACAAAGAAGGATTGCAAACTCTTGTCCAGCTCAAGTGATTTTTATGGTCCAGTGAGTAACAAGATATTAGTCACCAGAAGATCTTTTGGCCTAATTTATTTTTACCTTCTTGTCTGCTAATAAGTATATTATTCTGGTTATGAACTGCCTACTCTTTACGCAGGAAAAGTCAATTTCCTGGAAAAACCTGCCAAATGCAATTCACTCTAAGCTCGCTACCTTGGAAATTAAGACAAATTGACGGTGTATTGACTCAGATATAAGTTTTCAAAACAGCAACCACTTCAAAGGCATTCTTCTGACTTTTCAGCAGGCACAGCAATACGGAAGCAAAGGCTTTGTATATATTGGACAGAGGAAACACTTGAACTTCTACATTCTTACTCACCTGATGTGGGATCTCCAGGCTGTTTAGACCTGAATCACCTCAGATCTTTTCCAGCTGAGCAACAAAGTCCATCTGGCCCAGACAGCACTGGCTGTTGTAGGAACAGCACAGTGGTTTTGCAGTTTGAACAAAGCATAAAGAGAGACAGGTTGCAAATTCCTTGGAGATGACACAGGGGAAGACCTTTTCACTTATGAGACAGTGTTAAACAAGCTACTTGCATAACCCATACTTCTCCCAGGACCTCTGCTGCAGCAAGGATCTGGAAGCAGCATCCTGCCATGTTAGCAGATGGACAGGAGTAAGGCAGCCAAGAGAGCAGAGAGAAAGGGATGCTTACAGGGAAATCACATAAAGGGAGCTCATCCCAACTGAAGGATGTAGACAGCTGTTAACAAGTTCGTTGAATGCAGTGGAGAGATATAATTATAATATGACTGCACAAAGCAAGGAACTTGGATTAAGACCTCAGCAACAGCAAGGCAGGTTTTACAGTATGAATCACCAGCAGACAGCTACAGTTGTTTATGAAAGCAGGTTCATTACCCTCTGCAGGCAACGCTGTGTCTTGTCACGAGATGGGGCTGGGATGAGATCCCTCACCACGCAAGCTGGCATATTATCCTTGCTGAGACCACGTGCAGCTCTGGGCTGCTGCTCAGCATGAACAGAGCCTTCAAAACCTTTCTCTAAACCAGCAGAAAAATGCCTGAAATTTCTCATCTCCAAAAGCTCAGCTCTGCAACCTCTGCAGTACAACAGAATATTGTTGAGGGCTTCTAACTGTGTACTGCAAGTAAAATGGTAGGATTAGTTTGTTTGCAACAAGTAGTGCCCAGTCTGCCTATTTCCCAGTTGGATGCTACTTAAGGATAAGATAAGCTGCTGTCCTGCTGCAGTAATAGTAATTGTAATAAAATTGTAAGTTTGGCTACTGAAACACACCTTCGTATGTTTTTATGTGTTTATTAGGAGCTGTGAAATTTAATTAAATACAGAGCAAGCATTTTATCTTGTCAGCTCTGCTGACAGATCTGAGATTCACTGATGCTCTTCCTGAAAGATCTGTGTTTTGTCATAGCTGTTAATCCTGCCTCTTCTTCTCTGTTTTGTTTCTTTTTTTTTTTTAATATGTATATGTTTATTTGCACATGGGGATTTTGCAGCAGTGAATGTTAGGACAGGTTTTAGTGTAGGTCATAGAAACATAGAACCACAGAATAGTTTCAGTTGAAAGGAGTCTTAGAGATCATATAGTTCCAGCCCCTAAGTAGATGATCTTTAAAGTCCCTTCCAATCTCAACAATTCTATGATTCTATGAATCAACAGCCAGTATATTCTGAAGCCTTTTTGTATATCTACAAGAGGACACCTGTCAAAAGCAGCTAATAAAGGAGACAGAAATTCTTATTCGAGTTCTTTCTAGCATAGTAAGAGACTAAGCATGTAAAGATAAGACAATAAATGATTTGTGTCAATGTGCAGATTGACTTGGAGGAATAAATTTTTGAATTTTTATTTATGCCTTAGATTGGTTCCATGGGAGGGATGAGACATCAGGGCTGGTGCTGCTGATGCTGTAGGATTTTAGCTTTTATATTTTTCATATATTTGTAATCCTGCAATTCTTTAGGGTATAACTCAAAACTGCCCTTAAAGTGTTAGCTACAGCTTTCCCATTCTGGTCAGCCACATCAGTTCCTCTCTAGGACTGGGAATCAAGGACACCTGACTGTCTCAGGCCCCAAGAAATGTAAACAAAAGTGAGTTGGAGGGAGCAAATTTGGGATAAATGACTTCATTACCTGAAGCAGTATTTGGAACATTAACCCCCAATATGCAAACAGACCATGAAAACCTGTGACTGGTTGTCCATTTTTTTGAGTGTAGCCCCTTGTCCNATTTGTAATCCTGCAATTCTTTAGGGTATAACTCAAAACTGCCCTTAAGGTGTTAGCTACAGCTTTCCCATTCTGGTCAGCCACATCAGTTCCTCTCTAGGACTGGGAATCAAGGACACCTGACTGTCTCAGGCCCCAAGAAATGTAAACAAAAGTGAGTTGGAGGGAGCAAATTTGGGATAAATGACTTCATTACCTGAAGCAGTATTTGGAACATTAACCCCCAATATGCAAACAGACCATGAAAACCTGTGACTGGTTGTCCATTTTTTTGAGTGTAGCCCCTTGTCCACCCTAAATGTACCTGAAGGCCCTTCAATAAATAGAAACACTTTTTATTCTCTTAATTTTGTCTAGCCTCTGTTTCTAGGTAGCCTGATAAGGCATCACTGCCATATTGCCCTCAGCCTGAAAGCAGGAACCCCTGCTTGGCACCTCTGCTGCCTTCAGGGAGCAAACCAGGGTAAGTGCATCCAGAGGGCTTGCTGCTGGGCTGCTGGGAGCCTTGGCACCTAAAACAGGGTTCAGAAGACACTGGAGACATCAGAGCTTCTAAGATTACTTCAGTGCCTACATCCTTTATGGATGGATCCAGCTCTCATGTAACTGGCTGTTGGCTTTTTGCTATGAATCCATGTGAGTTTCAGTCCTCACCTGGAATGACCACTGACAAAACGAGGCAACAATTCTCTGTCAAGTGTCTCACTGCTCAGCCCACCAAGAGAGGGTGACAGCTGTGATTTTTGTAGTTGTGCTGTGTTAGAAAGTGAGCTGCACTGGTCAGCTGACAGGTAAAGCTGTTTTTGCTTGTGGTGAACCTGAGAGAGTTTAAAGAGATGACTAATTCATTAAAGTTTCTACTGCCCACTAGCCCAGCTTCTTAGACATTTCGTCACCTCCCAGCTATGCAATTAGTTACTTTTCCTTCCAAAACCAGCTCAGACACACATTTCTAAGCAGTGGTGTCACTTATTAAATAATGCAAACTCCTCATCCTTAATGGGTCAAGGCCTGGAAAAAAACAGCCTTACTAGTAACAGTACACTGAGACCTTCCTTTAGGTTCTGTTAGGAATGTTGCTCTTTGGAGATTCCAGCATGCCTCACTGAAGATCCAGAGGATTTAGGGCTTCCTCACCAGGGCTGGGACTGCAGAGAGGCCCTGGGAATGTGCTGCTGATGCGTGGGTGTAGCAGTCCCCAGACTGGTGGTAAAGTATTGTGATGTTAGTCACTGGCAAAGGCAAGGGCAAACAAACAAGCAGAAATTCAAAGAGAACATCAAACCACTGTAAGCAACCTGAATTATGCAGGAGTCATAGAGTGAGCACCAAGAGAATTGGATAGGAAAATAACTGAAAAATGTATAGCAACATCTGTCTTGTGTCTGTATCAGACTCAAAGCAGGTCTGGAAACCTGTTTTGATGACGTGCCAGGCGAAACAAACTCGTTCCCTGTCCCTCGAAGAAAATGGATACAGAAAAATGCCATGCACTATTTCTCCTGTTCTGCCACATTAACCCATTCAGACTTGCCTGTCCACTTTTGCAGGTCTTACAAATTCAGAGGAGGCAGCACCAGCCCCACCAGCAGTGCTAATTCAGCTCAACTGGGAGCTGAGACAGCCAGCCTGTAGTAACCAAGGAGCTGCAGCCTGGTGCTGAAAAGGGGGAAGCTGCTCTTCCGTCACTGTGGACTTTTTCTGACACAGGGTGAGCCCCTGCTGAAAGAGGGGTTGGTGAACATGGGAATAGATGGAGTATATGGTCAGTGCCTGAAGCCATGTGGCTGCAGGGTTGCTGCCATCCCAGCTCCAGGGTCACCAGAGCTCAGTTAGAAAATGTCCCTGCTCGGTTCAGTTGTTACAGTTCCAGGCACTGAATTTGCTCTGGGACAGTAGAGAGGTGGTGCCTGCTCTGCCTCTCAAATTTTTCCCATAAAATTTGTGAAGGAAAGGCTGTAGCAGTGAATGTACAGAAATGCTGTAGCAGTGCCTCCTGCTCAGCTGATTCTGCTTTTTTGTTTAGCAACCAGCCACCCAAAAGCTGAAGTGTGAAGTTCAGCCCTCTGGAAGAAGAGATGTCAGGCCCTCAAAGGACACGTGTGGGGCACACAGGAATCTCACAGGCACCTCTGCACTGTGCTCATCTGCAAAGATGCCAGGAAGCAAAACACTGTCAGCATTACATTACTGGAGGCACAGATAACAAAGCAAAATATTTAAGCTAATAGTCTAGTTGCCCAGGACAGTGTCATTACCATCAACCAATAATGATTTCTAAAAGATAATTTATAAAGGTCTGGATTGAACACCTTTTGAGCATTTTGACAAAAACATAAGAAGATTTGATGTCTTTTTTTTTTAACTTTTGTTCTTTTAAAAATGAATTTTATAAATCTCATTTCATTTTTCTGCCTGAAGTACATTAGTTTCTATGGAAACATGGTAGTCATTTATGTGCATGGTGTTTTCTGACATCCATATGGGGAGTATAAGGACAAGTTATGTCACTGTTGTGAAATGCAGGCATGTGATGCTTACCATGGTTCTATGTGCAAGAGAGAGGATACCTTTGGTCTGTTATATAATAGATGCAAAAGCCCAGATACAGGGAGGCAGCAATGAGCCAAGCTGTAGAATTTAACACACACACACTCAATACATTTATATTCACACTAAAGAAGAATGTAGGATTCACTTAATATTTTTATTTTGCCTATTTGGTGCAACCATGCCTGTCTTCACTGTGTAGAGCAACACTAAAACTCAGTGAATTAATTAACACAGAAAGCCTAATGATGTAACATCCTTCCTGTGACAACACTCATTACTGGTAAAGAAAAGATAAAGGAAACAATAATTCTGTTTCTTCTTTCATGAAAACGAGAAAATTATATTGTGACACAATGTGTAAATAACAGAACCATTGGCTGTGTAAGTGTTTCATTCAGGAGCATAAAACAAACTTCCAGTGAGTGATACTTGTTCCTTATGTTTTAAACAGGCTTTTATGAATCTACATTTCATATCTTCTGAAGGGTTAGTGAAGCCCTCCCTATTTGAAGTATGTTTTTAAAAGCCATGCTAGTCAGTCTAGAATATTAGAGAATAAAATTATTACTGTACCTTCTGTACACTGTAGAGCTAGAATGTACTCACACAAATCCTTTTGCTGTTATGTGAGACCTGCACTTTAGGAAGCAGAACTCTGCTCATTGAAATTACCACAATGTTGCTTCTTATGCATCTTTTACTTTTGATTCTTAATATTCAGAACCATAATTTGACAAATTTGTATCATTTTCACCATTAATTTCCTCTATCAAAACATGGGAATCATCTTCCTTGGATAAACCTCTGCAGTGTAAATTGAACTGCAATGAGAACATTAACCTTTGGTATACAAATCAGGTGGTGTTGCAGGTACTACAACAGTACCAACAACCAGCAGAAAGCTGTAGCAATATGACAGGTAGGATGAATTAAATCTAGCAAGCAACTGAAACCAGCATTTATTTACTAAGAAGACATAACAATATAAGCAATGCTATTGCCTGTTATGAACAACACAAAGAAAAATATACTTTTTCAGACCCCTCCAGCTGATGTGTGTGATTCTGTGTACTCTTTCAAAAATATTTAGATTTCAAATGTTTTTGATGACTCCTGTCTCACAGGAAGAGTTGTACTTTCTCTAAGAACACCATTAGGAGAGACATAAGTATCCACACTTCTCTGTCAGACCACTTCAAGTGCTCTTCTAGGGGATTTAGTAAGGCCTGCCAACTCTGTCAGCAGCTTAAATGAGCAGAGACAATTGTCCTGGTGCTGCATGGCAGGACAGCTCAGTGGCTCCTGAATCACTCATCCAGCAGAGCCCAGTCAAGCTCCACACTAAAGGATCTGGGCAGGGCTGGTCTCACCCATGGGAGCACCACAGGAACTGAGGGCACATTGTTCCATATGTAACACCTTGTGGCAATCAGTATCTTTAGCTGACTTTTTGCTGTGCCTGGATTGGGAGTGCTTTAATCCCCAAACTCTCAGTGTTAGACCAAGAAAACCCTCTGTCCAGGCAGGGCTTTGTTATTTCCAGTCAAATCTAATGGAAAACAAAAATCTATTGGCATGAGGGCAAATTAATCCAAATGGTTGGAAATGTGGGATTGTGGTACTAATGGGAATTGGCCTTTTTTCCTGGCCCTGTGGACTTCATTAGGAAACAAATGACCCCCAAGATAAGGTGGGTTGTGATTCTGGCAGGTGGGCAGTGAGCAGAAGAAGCTTATTTACCTCATATAATAAATAGAGCATTCCAGACAGCCTTGCTTCTTATGCCCATGAGAGCACCAGACTTGAGCCATGGCCACTCTGCTGGCAGCTCAGAGGTCCCTGTGCCTTCCCTGCTCAGTGTGTGAAAACAGCCCAAAGTGGCCTGGGATAGAGACAAACCCAGGAACTGTTGGGAAGAACAGCACTGCAAATCCCTTCACAAGCACTGGCTAGTCCAGGTTGCCCTGACTTTGCCCTGGATCTACCACTAATTTCAGCCCTCAATGACATGTCAGACTTAACAATGCTCTTCTATTAACTGCTTCTGGTTCCCTGGGGTTTGCTTTCAAGTGAAGGTTCTGACTTGCCATGTCTGCAGGGAAGAATTTGGTGAAGAAGACTTTATATTTTATCTATTGTGTCTATACTGCCTGAATTCTCAAGGCATCTCAATTCATCTACAGTGGGGTGATTCCACTCTGAATTAATTTGAAGCTGAGAATCTATTTTTGAAGGGAAATGCTAAAATACCTGTCCTGACAGAGAGAAATCAGGTCTTCAAGTATGTGACTGGCAGTACTATGGGATAAGGCTTTTGCTGAGTGCAGGATTTATTTTGGCAATTCTTAGTACACTAAGTCCTGTATCACAGCTTCAGCCTCACTTTTCTGCGTGATTTTCTTTCTCTTGTGCTACCAAGGACAGCTGTCTGATTTAGCAGGAGTGTCAGATGGGTCAACTAGGAAACAAACAGCCTGGTAAAAGCAGAACAAGGAATGTGCAGTGAAGGGAAACTGAATATTTATCTCAGTGTTGGCTCTGGGATGGTCCAGATGTGAGTGCTGTGTCAGTGGTGAAGACAGCAGACACACTGGCCACCACTCTGAGTTGTTCCTTTAGGATTGTCTTCCATTTCCAGCCCAGGAAATTGATAACCTAAAAATTTCCTAGGAAGGAGTGTGGGTTTCTCAACACATTTTCTAAATCAATTTCATAAAATGCTGCAGGTATCATGATCTAGTGTTCCCTAATATCTCCTGTAATATCCCTGATATAAATAGGAGGAGTGTGGAGAGCCTCTGTGTGTGTAACATAGAGGGCTGTCCCCTGAGATGCTGCTGTTAACACTTAAGATTGTGGCTATTGAAAATGAAGTGTGTTTCTGGCAGACCCAAGGAAAGTTGGTCCTATTTAGCCTACATTTATTCAACTCTCTGTAAACTGGTCCTTTTCACTTTATTGTCCTTTAAAGGCAGACATGAATTTCTCCTCTCTTTGAGCTTTCCTCTGTCACTGCAATAAAATATGAAAATTGTTCATGCAAAATCAATAGCAAATTCCCTGGTGGACTTTGTGTAGTCTCATGTGTGTTATAAAGTCAAATCTCTGCCCGAGAGAGCTACTTTGGTGATTTTTCTCTGTTTTATTCTGAGAGAAGTGAAAGGATATGAGGACTAAATGGGACTTTTTGTTAATTAGCACCACAGCTGGAGCAGAGGCTTTCCCTTGGAGGACAGCTTCCTAATATCAGCCTGGGCTCCCAGTGCTGAGATGCTGCTCCAGTGGCAAATGTTTTTCCACAAGGTTGGGGCCTTTCCCACATTGCCTTTCTTTGTCCTTTTGCCCTGACATCCCCCAGGGTTAGAGCTGTCATCACCAATTTTGATGTAGCTGGGGATTGATACATTCATTAACTGATTAGAAAACTGAAGCCAAGGCATCTTCCTGGACGTTGGCAAAGACTGGAGCCATGCTGGGGAGCTCACAACAGCCCCAGGAGAGTGGCCAGCCAGGCTCCCAGCTTGAGGCACCCTGTGGAGCAGCTTTGGCTTCATTAAAATCCTCTGTGCCAGCATGGAATAGAAAAATGCCATGGCCACAAGCTTGTCAAGTTTACCAGCAAAGAGGAGATTCAAGAAGGCACTTTATTTTAAAGTTCTTCAACCTCATCACCCACTCACTGTGCAGAACCAGACAGAAAGCCATGGTATTGAACCTGTTGTCCAAACAAGGGCTGGATGTCCTTGGCAGAATCTTGGAAAAGGCCTTTGGTCTACAAAGACATCTCTTTCTGACCAGCACCACCTGAAACTTGTCTGGGCTCAGCTTCAGCCAAGTGGTCTTTTTTCCATTTTCATAGATTTAGTGGCATCAGATGATCTCTCTACATCTCTATATTTCTATATCTATATGCCTCTAAGTTTCTCTATTTATACAATCATCAGATTTTTAAAGAATATACATACACACACATGCACATATCTATATTATCCCCATCATCTCTAAGTGCTACCAAATGTTGTCATTTCCTAAGGGGTTCCTGTAGTTTTTGATGAGGAGACAGGATACCATGAATATTTTTAGGACTTTGACTATGGCAATTTTTCACTGTCTTTTTTGCCTTGAAGGATCTGTACCAGAGGATGTAGCTCAAATGTTTTTCTCTGAGCCTTACAGTTGTTCTAGGAGCAATATCAGACAGAGCCTGTGTGGCACAGGAAAAAACTGCATCAGGGATTTTTCTTTCTCACTCCTTTTCTATTATGTTAATATTTAACAATAATTCATCAATGAGCTTGCAGAGACTGCTATTTTCTTAGAAAGCTTATTGTGGTAAAATATCCTTTAGGAGCAGGGAATGATCATCCTCAGCCAACAAGCAGTACTCCAGAGAAGACAAGGGTCATCCCCATCACATGAGAAGAAACCACAGACAGTAGCAGTGAAAGTTCATGTCCCAACCATCACAAACCCATTTTTCTCCCAAATGTGTGAGGTTTTCAGGTTTATGTTGTGAAAGGTGTCCAAACTTGTGTGAAACCATAGCATAAATGAGAAACTCCTTGCCCTACCTGTGCCTC
>VZRX01015811.1:0-25837 GCA_013398075.1 Notiomystis cincta | reverse complement strand
GCAGATCTCCGTTCCTCTCCAGCCGACAGCTGAAAAGCAAAGGTTGAGAGCAACCCCTCCTCCTCCGCTACCAGCAGAGAGAAAAAAAAGTCTCCAGCCGGGCAAAAGTATGTAACACTTCCGGCTGCAAGGTCAGGCGAGCCGCCGTGAAGAGTCCTCCCGGCTGCAGTCCGAAGGCACAAAAAAACCTTCCAGCAGGCGATGGGGAATACAAGATCATCCCACGACAAGTTACAGAGATGGTGGATGAGGGAAGAGCAGCTGCCATCACCTACCTGGATTTGTGCAAAGCACTTGACACTGCCCTGCATGTAGTCCTTGTTTCTAAATTGGAGAGACATGGGTATGACAGATTATCCACTCAGTGGCTAAGGAACTGGCTGCATGGCCACACTCAAAGGGTTGGGATCAATGGTTCAACATCCAAGTGCAGACCAGTGATGAGTGGTGTTCCTGATGTTGGGACCTGGTTAACATCTTTGTCAGTGACATGGACAGAGGGATTGAGTGCACTTACAGCCCAGAAAGCCACATATATCTTGGACTTGCATCAAAAAGCAGCATGGGCAGCAAGGTGAGGGGGGAGATTCTGCCCCACTGCTTTCATGAGACCCCATCCCACTACCACAGAGTAGTGTCCAGCTCCCAAAATAAGAAGGACATGGGCCTGCTGGAACAAGTCCAGAGAAAGCCACAAAGATGATCAGAGAGCTAGAGCACCTTTCCTATGAAAAAAGGCTGCAAGGGTTGGAATTGTTCATCCAGGAGAGGAAAAGGCTCCAGGAGACTCTACAGCATCTCCCAGTACCTAAAGGTTTACAGGAAAGCTGGAGAGGGACTTTTCACAAGGATATGTAGGGATAGGACAAGATGGAATGTCTTACAGAAAGAAGTTTAAATTACATATAAGGAAAAAACATTATTTACTGTGAGGATATTTGTGAATGCCTCATCCCTGGAAGTGTTCAAGGCCAGGTTGGATGTGGCTTTGGGCAACATGGTCTAATGGAAGGTGTCCCTGCCAATGGCTGAGCAGTTGGAACTGGGTGCTCTTTAAGGCCCCTTCCAGCACAAACCATTCTCTGACTCTGTGAGTTCTGAATTTCTTCTTGGGTTACACAAAAAAACAGACTCTAAGATGAAGTGTCAGTGTTTTACACAATGGACAAGTACCAGAATGTAAAGTATGCAGTCTATTCCTAAGAAACCAAGGCAGCAATCCAGCAGTACAGCTATGTGCGCTCAAAGTCCTATATGTGAATATCTCTTATGCTTTACAACAAGTGCAGGTGTGTTTTTCTAGGCTGGGGCCATAACCTCTGCTCATTCCCACTGCAGGAGCTACCCTCCCTTTCCTGTGCTTCCACACAAGGCTTTGTGCCAGGTGTTGCACATTCACGTCTTTCCAGTCCTGAAGATGGGAGGTTAACCAAAATTAAATTGTTCAAATTAAGGCAGAGAGGAATGAGAGAAAATTGTTATTTGAAACTGACAGACAGTGCAGCTGCAATTTGGGAATGAAATGCAAGTCTAAATAGGAGCAATGAGGGGAGAACACAGGTGTGTTGCATGTTACCTAGCAATGAAAGCCCTCTGTGATATGAGAATTGAGAATTGATTTGGAAAGGGTAAAACTATCTAGACAGGCATGTACTGAACAGTAGCTTAAAAACTGTAACTTTTCATCACAAACAATCCTGAAATTCTTTGTACATTTAAGTGATGAAAATTGGACATCTCAGAATTGGAATCACTCTGTGACAGAACAGTTTAAGTCTATGCAATAGCATTCCATCTTTGGAAAGACAGAAGCTTGGGCTGAAATCCAGCTTCTAGTGAAAACAGGTCTTTCAGCATAGCCTTCCTCTGGGCCCAAATCACTCCTAGGATTTGGTGTTACATTTGTAGGACCGTAGGCACAGCAGGGCAGCAGCCCCTGGGTCTGCAGGAGTGTGCTGAGCAGCAGGAGATGGGCAGAAGACCCAGAGATAGGCAGCTGGGACTGCACCATCCCCCATTTGCAGCCTCAGTGCAGGAGAGCCCCTCCTGGGCGAGCCTGCCCTGAAGGAGCTTCTTCTGTCCCCTTGGGAGGTGCATAATTGAGGGCACCCTGGGTGTGCTGCACCCAAAGCAGCAGCCTATGGTTTGCTTCCAGCTCTCTTTCCTCTGATTGTCTCCTCCCAGGAAACAAATTAGAGCAAACTGCATGTGGAGGTTCTGCAGAAGGGAGCACATCAGCCTAACGAAATGGAAACGCTGGATTCCATTTTCCCAAATTTGCCAGCAGTAAGGCAAATCTGGCTCCTCAGGGGCATCTGGGGAGGGACAGACAGTGACTGCCTTTGGAGATTTCACTGCCATGAGTGGAACAGTTCATTAATCACACCATGGAGTCTCTTTTAGCAAATCTGTGACATGTAAAGTGGTACTGAAAAGGTCAGGCTGTTTAATGTAGGATAAATAAAAGTGATCTGATTTTAGTAGGAGTCAATCATATTTCAGTGTTTTTAAGGCAAAGATTGTGTCAAATGCCAGCATCTTTAGTAAACAGAGTTTTTTTATTTTTTCTACAGCCCACAGAGAGTAGGAAGTGACCTTATTTGAAGGAAAAGTACCAATAGTATGTCAAAATATTATTAACATCTTTCTCCAATTTACCAGGTTTTCCTAATCCAAGTGACTGAGTAAATAAAAACTAAAGTGAAGTAATCAAAAAGAGGGAATTTGATGATATGAAGTCTAAAACAGAGGAAAAATACTCAAAGCGCAGAAGCAGAAATCCACCTTGGCCATAACAGAGCTCCATTATTATTTATATATATTATGATATTATACACTGGGTTGAAGTATGTGTAATAGGTAACAAAGAAGGGGTAATTAATTAAAAGAAATTACAAATTAATTCCTTATTCTCTTTCAAAAATCTAACTATATGAGAGAATATTTAAGGTGGAATATGCAAGGAACCTGTGATACAAACTTTTTACTAAAGTATTAAAATACTTCATTTAGAATGCCCAGCCTAATTATCAGACTGGTCAGGTCAATGCACCAGCTACAAATTGCTTTTGATAGTAAGATGCCAAATTGAACACCTCCAGAAAACCAGAACAGATGTTCTCTGGGATAAACAATCTGGGTCATTTCTGTAATTACATATTTGCATGATAATCAAATTACTTGGTAGAATAAAATATTTTTGGACCGTGTTCTTTGTTAGTCATTAAACCAAGTGATCGAGTGGCTCTGATGATGGGTTTTCTGACTTTCCTCTTCTCCAATACTCACTTCAGTGACCTCCTTAATCATTCAGTTAACCTGTAAAGGATGAAAACAGCAAAAAAACCCTATGTGGTTTCTCTGTATGTAACATGAATAATGACAATTATTTTAAGAAACCAAGAATAATAATGCTGTTCACAACAGGTTAGAAAATGCTCATCTAAAAGTTTTATGAGAGTTGATTTCTCTCAAAATACACCAAAGTAAATAATGTACGTGGAAAATTAGACAGTGCAAGAAGCAAAAGAACATTAAAGAAAAACCCAGACTCTACTACTTTGAGAATGTTTCCTTTCATACAAATAACACCAGTAACCACAAATGTGCCAGCTCTGCTGTGCATAGATCAGTGTATGTTTTGTCCACATGGGTAAGCCTCACCATAATAGGGATAGGCAGGGCAGAGTGTGCCTTGCAGCCACCAGCAGCAACTTAACTTTCCCAGAAAGTGTCTGTGAGTGGCTGAAATCTGCTGGGAAGGGGCTGGGGGATGGTGGGAACAGAATGAAAAGGAGGCAGGTAAAGACCAAATAAACTGGGGGTGATATGGCAAACATGTAAACCTAGGAAGGCTTGATGTATACTGAGTTTCCTCTTGTAATGCCAACCTAAGAATATGTTTCCTACATTTTAAAATTTAGGGCTGTTCCTACAGTAACATTATTTAATTGCTAAAAGGGTGTTCTTCTGCTTTCTACCAAAAATGTGTTATGCACTTTGCCCTCATGAGATGTGCTCAAATATTCATTCTCTTATTGAAATGCTTGCTCTCATGTTTAGTTAATATGACATTAAAAATACATTCAAATGTTGCTGGTGTTTAGTTTAGGATAGTTTTCAAAAAGGTCAGTATTCAAAAAGTGACAACAATATGCATTGTTTCATCTGGAAATATTGGGAAATGCGGTTACTCTACAATTTGGCCATTTCCAGAAAAGTAAATTTTCTGGCATGAACACTTAAATGCAAAAACATTAAGGCATTTGTTTCATAGAATTTAGAACAACTTGAGAGTTCAAAGAAATAAAATCTTTTAAATATTTAAATATCATATTTAAGCAAAATTTCGAAATTAACAAAAATACAGAGTGTTTCATTCTAAAATTCTCTTTCCTATTTTTTTCTTTTTCTCATACTTCTTGTCCCCTGTGTCACTGGAGTAAGTGAAAAGATCAAAATTAAAAGTGGAGGAGGAGGGAGGTTTTCCTTCCCACTGGAATGAAAGTTAACTTCTCACCAGAAAAGAAATTTGCTGCTATTTTAGGAGTTTAGTATATTCTTGTTAGTGACGGAAAAATAATATATTTGAAGATTTAAAATGTTGTTTTTGTTTATTCAAGGAATCCTACTTTTCACTCCCATTTTCATCTGGGATGGTGAGGTGGGGAGAATAAGGGAACATAAGGATTTGCCATTACTTCAACATAAAAATGTCAAGCATTATAAAAATATCCTCCTGATTTTTTTAGAAGCGGTATTTCCCCACAGAATGCTGATACTGCAATCTTTTTGAAATATTCGGGAGGTCAGACCTTTCAGCTTACACTTTAAACAATTTTAGCTTTCGCACATACATAACGCTCACTGAATTGCCACACTTCGTGATTGCATCCAGCGAAGGCTGAGAGGAGATTAAGCCGCAAATTATCACTTGTGAGCGGCACTGTGCTGCTGCAGCTCCCGGGCAGCGGCTGCTGCAGCTCCTGTGCAGCCTCTGCAGCTCCCGGGCAGCCTCTGCTGCAGTTCCTGGGCAGGCTCTGCAGCTCCTGGACAGCCTCTGCTGCAGCTCCTGTGCAGCCTCTTCTGCAGCTCCTGGGCAGCATCTGCAGCTCCTGGGCAGCCTCTTCTGCAGCTCCCGTGCAGGTCTGCTGCAGCTCCCGGGCAGCCACTGCTGCAGCTCCTGTGCAGCCTCTGCCCGGCCGGAGTTCCCAGCAGTGCAGTTTCCCCCCGCAGCTCCTGTGCAGCCTCTGCCCGGCCGGAGTTCCCAGCAGTGCAGTTTCCCCCCGCAGCCCCTGTGCAGCCGCTGCCCGGCCGGAGTTCCCAGCAGTGCAGTTTCCCCCCGCAGGCCCTGGCCGAGGCAGGGGGGTCGCAGTGTCGCTGTGTCCGCGCCTGCGAGCAGTTCCGCGGCTGCGGGCTGGGGCACCCGGCCCGGCTCCCGCTCCTCAGGACACGGAGCACACGGCTCCCGCTCCTCAGGACACGGAGCACACGGCTCCCGCCCGAAGGGACATGGAGCACACGGCTCCCGCTCCTCAGGACACGGAGCACACGGCTCCCGCTCCTCAGGACAAGGAGCACACGGCTCCCGCTCCTCAGGACATGGAGCACACGGCTCCCGCCCGAAGGGACATCCAGGCCACCCTGCGCCTCTGATCAAAGCCCTGAAGTCAGATAGAGCCGGGGGCCTGGGTCTGAGGTGATTGATGGTGGGGATTTAATCTGGCCTCGGGCAGGGTCTTGTCCCCAAGTGAGTGCTGGAGCATTTATGTGGGAAAGCCCTTCCTCTTCTCCTGCCTCAGCTTCAGAGGAAACAAAAGGCCCAAACCCAAACATCAATTAATAGAGCTGGCCCCCACTAACCTAATAAACTCTGCGTGCTCCGGGTGAGCATCCTCACCAGAGAAAGAAATGGACTGTGCCCCCACTCCTTAAATAAGATTTTTAATAATATAAAAGGCCTCTGTTAGACACACATTAAAAAGCATGAAGAACTGCCTCCACCACAAACACAACTCAGTGTGAAGTATTTTATGAGCTCAGTCAATTTTAGATCAGTGTAAAAATAAAGCTTTATTCTTGGTGAACAGAGCAGCATAAATAACCAAAGTAATTCTTCAGGGAGAAGTCTGAAGATGCAAGCAAAAGAAGCCTGAGAACAGAAAAGCCACACAAAGCCAGAGTTTGTCTTTTTAACATCACCTGTATTTACAGTATTTAGAATCGAGAAATAAATATAGCTACAGTGCACCAGGCAAAAAGATACCTTGAAGAAGCTTTCTGCATGAGAACTTTAAAAGATTAGTGAACAGATATTAGGGGAGATGTTTCAGTCTTAACTTCTATCCTTAAAGAAATTAAATCCTTTCAACAAATATCCTCAACACCTCAACAAATAAATTTGATATAAATGTCGCACCCCTCCTGAGACTTCTGAGGACACTGAAGAACTTTCTCCTTGACTCCAGTGCTAAAACCTTTTCTTTCCAAGATGTGCTAGAAATTAATTTCTTCCATAGATTTCGTTTCCAAGCACTTCATTCAGTATAGGGAGTTAGCAACCTGCTCCAACAGCAGGACTCAAACTGCGTGCCCAGCACAGCATTGCTGTGGCCAGTGTCTGGCCATGAGTTTTGTGTTGCTTTTGCCAAGCCTCAGCACTGAAGCCTGTCCAGCTTGCTCTGTCTGGCCTGCCCTCAGCTTCACTTTAACTTGCTTTAGCTGTAACTGCAATTTTCCTTCTGACCAGGTGCCTGTGGCTTGTTTTGGTTTGTTTTGCTTATTGCTGTTTGGAACTGCTGTGGTTTTGTGACTCCACAGGAGTGATGCACAAGGAGAAATTCCACCTTGGCTCTGGGATGTGCAGATCCCAGGTGTGGTGTAGGGGAGTAGCAGCACTGGGTGACAGGAGATGGGGCAGAGGTTTGGCCCTGGAGACCCCAGAGCTATAAACAACTCACCAGTGTCAGATAAAGAAATGCAGATCTGAGGCTGGACCAAACTGGTTCTAGGGCAGCAATTAGAATAAAGAAATAGGATCTAGCATATATATAAGGCTGTGTCCTTTGCAAATTTGGATCTGATGTAGAGTTCAGACCATTTTAGAAAGAGCAAAGATATAAAAACATGTTATCTGACATGCAAAAATGCACCCAAATAGATACTAGAGTGACAAAAAAGAAACTATCAACACAAACATCAAAATCCTGCTGGTGAAGAACTACAGATGCCAACAACAATCTATAATCCTGCCAATTCCAATACCTGAGCAAAAGCAGCCACCCACAGGCCTGAAAGAGGTGGGGAAGAGGGAGCATTTCACCAGGAGAAGGGGTAGAAACTAAGGAGTTGCAATTTTAGCTGTATTATCATTACTACTACAGCTGCAACTTTTTCTGCATAGTCTTTTTTTTTCTGCAATAGTTGTACATAGAACAGTAATGACTTTTGGATTAGACTACTAAGGTTTCAATTATACTAACAATAAATTTCTGTCTTTATATGTAAGTTGTTTCCACTTTGCCCATAAAACAAAGTACTTAGCATAACAAGTAGCTTCACTAGATCTAAGTCATAAAAATATTACTTGTTAGCAGTACTGAAACAGAATCTCTTCCACAGGGGTTTAATATGACAGACTAAACACTCTCAAAACTTTTGACTCACCACAGCATCAACTGAAGATTCATTGGCATTTGCCAAAAGGAAAGGATGTTAAGAGGTCAGATTTTCAGGTGGCATAAGCTGGCTTTGTTTTTTGGTGGCGTGGGAAAAGCAGAGCCCTCATTTCAGGCTCTGTTTCTGGGGCATGTGGCTTCCTTGAAAACCTGAGATCTGGCACCATCATGGTAACAGCTCCTCTGAGGGTAAAATCTTGCTCCATCTGAAGTCAGTGGGAATTTTGCCACTCACTCATTCACACTTGAGGTTTCACCCAAGGGAATTTCACCCAAAAGCAAGCTCTTTACCCAAAGAAGGCCAGGAGGAAGGCAATCAGGGTGGATCACAGCCATCTGCTCAAACCTGAGTCCACAGTTGGGACATCACTACCTTGCCTTGTGCACTGCTGGAAGAGAAAGCATGGACACGTCCCATGACAATATTATGGTAACACACATAATCTGGAGCTTTTGTCTATGGGATTATCCAGCTGTGGTTCAGGGACACATATGGGTGCATTAGATCAGCTGATGCTTATTAAAAAAGAAAAAAACCTCATCCAAACAAAAACCCATCCCAAACAACAAAACCCCAACCAACAAAAACAAGCAAACAAAAAACCAACAAGAAGAACATACCATCACATGCACCTGTTATTAAGAAAATGCAACATTATTAGAGTTATGACTAACTGGAATGCCTGAGGAGATTTACCACAACAGAAAAAAATCAATTAGGTATGGATGTTTAGCTACACATCTTATGAATTTCCTTTAGATTACATGAGTAACTTTTAATTAAGCTTCAGGTTAAAATGTGCATATATGGGCACACATATATGAGGACACTTTATTATGTTGACCATAAACATAATATTCTAGTTCCCATATGAAATATATCAGGAAGGTTTCTGGCCTAGTTCAGTCAAGTTACATCATGTAAAGGTGTAAGTCTGTACTTACAAGACTGAAGGGAGTATGGATGACCTCTTCAAAGTGGGTGCACTTCATACACCCAAGGAAAGTTCTCCTGTAGTCCTTGAGATAACTGGTGGTTTGAGATGGCTTCATGCAGAGCTCCTCTGACCCCTGCTCAAGCACACACATGCCCAGCATTGCTTTTGTTGCTTTGCCACATTAGCCTCTGGGTTTGTGCACACAGAGTGGGCTTCATTTACTCAAGCTTAGATTTTCTGAGAAATTAAACATCTGGGTCTGAATTATTCACTATTGGATCATTTCATAATCTGTTGAGAGACACAGTTATTTCCAGAGGATAATTTCTCTTCCTCTAAGATCTTTAAGACAAATCATCCTCTAGAAATGCCTGCTTCTCTTAACTGGGCTTTGAAGGTGTCCAGCTCAGACTGAGATGTCTAAAGTTTGCTTACTTAAGGTTAAGCAAGATGCATCCCTCCCAGAGTCTGTAGTGGAGGCACACAATGTTTATCAGTTCTTGCTTCTACCTGATTGGAGGGCCATAAAACAATACCATGTGCTATGTGTGACTCAAGATTGATGATTGCTGCCACATTTTGTATTTTGTATCTATTAAGTTTTAAATTTTATAGACTGAGGTCAGATAATGACCTCAGAAATTTTTTTTTTCCACAGAGGATTCATGGTCTGAATGATTTTTCATTACAAACTTCTACTATTCTATGAAATTTTTCAATTTTAGAACATTTTTCTGTGATAATTATAAGAAATTAAATTGTAAACGAAGTATATATTATGTTAGAACCATTTCACACATAATACAAAAAACACTCAGACATCTGAGCCATTCAGTGGAAAACAGATCCCTTTGATCAATTAGAATTTTATAACATTATTTTAATTATTTTTAATTGCCTTTTTGTTTTTAAATGAACATATGAATGGCTTCATATTCTAACGTTCCCCCCAATTAACTGCATTAAAGAAAGTATAGAAGAGACTCAAACCTTTGCAAACAGTTGTTCTAATAACACTTTATTAGCAAAACATTATTTTTTGACAAATTTACTATGAAGTCTGTTGCATCAGACACAGGATGATATCCATCACTAAGCTAAATGCCATAAAATTATCTTTAAATGCAACAATAAACTTAACATAGTGGGAAAACATAATCTCTGATTGAGAAGCTCATTTTATGAGGTAATTCAAGACAGGGAAGCTGAGCTCTGGAGTAACCTCGGGACTACTGCTTCCCTGCCAGATGGAAAATCTCAGGGATGACACATTTGTTCCTGAGGGGAAGGATGCTGCCCCTTTGACAGCCTACCCACTCCACACCAACTGCATCAGCCTTGGAGGAGATTACAGCTCCCATCCTCCCTTCAGAGGAAAGGCTGGTGCAGCAGAAATGGAGGAAAAATCTCCAAGGCTGTGTTAGTGACAAGGGGCAGGCAGCAGAATGTCAGGGGCTGGGCTGCTGCAGCTCCCCAGGTAGAGCAGGTGATCCCAGCAGCACATGCACACAGGCACATCACAGAATCATGGAATGGCTGGGTTGGAAGGGACCTGGAAGATCATCTCTTTCCAACCCCCCTGCCATGGGCAGGGACACCTCCCACTAGACCTGGCTGCTCTCACACATATGCATATAAACAAGACAGACATACACATCTCATTTTTAATGCTGCATTTCCCTTTCCCAGAAATGCATTTGTTTTCTTTCCCTGCTGTTGCTGCCCTTCAAAACCAATGCAATCAAGGGTACCCTTGGACTTCAGTGTGACCAAACACAGACTTTGCAAACCCAGGTGCCATGTGCACCCTGGGGCCACATGGCTCCTCTTGGTATCCAGCCATGCCTACAGAATGACTTGACAGTAGTGGGGAGCCACGGATTTCAAAAGGTACAAAATCTGGTACCAAATCCAAAGTTTGTATCTGGAAGTGTACACAGGCATTTGTGAGTTTCATTAGCTCACAGCATCTCTGGTCTGGGCCCTGGGCTGTAAACTCACCTGCAGCTGGAGGGCATTAGTTGTGTATCTGATGTAAAAGGGCCTGTCTTCTGGTGTATCTGATGTAAGAGAATCCTTTTTTGTTGTTGCTCAAAGACCCAACTTCCATACAAGGCAAGCACAGTAAATTGGGACAACTGATAAATTCATTTCAGCTGTGACAGAAACATGACTGTAGATGTACCATCAATCAGAAGAAATGAAACCAGAAGTTGGACTCAGAAAAGGAAAGAGAGAGAGAGAGAGAGAGAGAAAGAGAGGTATAGAGAGCATGGCATTTGGCATATAGGAGCACATTTAATGCATTCCTGATGTTAGATTTAGTCCAAAAAAAATATAAAATGTGTATAGTGTGTTGGACCTACCCCAGTGACACCTCAGACTGCCTGTTGACAGATGCTGTACTAGGCAGAGGCAGCCAAATCTGAGCCTCAGTGCTGCCCTGGAGGGTGCCCTGGATACAAACACCCTCAGAAGTATGCATGCTTCTTGTTTTGGGGAAACCTAGAAGGTTCATGCCAAATTAGACTGGAACTGGATTAATGTGGATGATTAGAGGACAGAACCTGGAAATGAAGTGAGGAATTGTTATTTGAGAGGACGGATGTACCTGATGGAGCCAGTACTCTTTGGGAAAAAAAGAAGTTACTTATTCACCAACAAACAAAAGCTAATTTCTGTTGGAGAGCTAGTCCTAGTATAGTATGTATTTTTTTTTTTTTTTTACTTTTAAGGTAGAAGTACTTAATCTTGTGTATTTATTAAGCAACTATTACAGCAATTTTAGTTCAATTGCAGTTCCCGATAGGTTCCATATTAGTTTGCAAACAAGGAATGGTATTTGTAGAATAGCCTAGTTTAGGCTTCCTGAACTAACAAAAATTGTAGACCAAGCCTATTATGAAGGCATGCAGGAAAGTTAATCAAATAAAGGTGGAATGTAAGTATGCCTAACCTGCAGGTTGATAAACACCATATGGGTGCTCTTACAGAGGAATAAAATTGCTTTCATTTTCTGTAGCTTAATTCTGTTTAAATTGCTGCAAACTCCAGCCTCTTTATTCTGAGTGAAAACACATGTCCCAGGAGTTTAACATGCTTGAACTTACGCCTGTTAACTGCACCACTTGATTATCCATAACTTGCCCAAGTGTCCCCACCCAAACTTGCTGTTAAAACAAGTCATTGTTCCTACTTACATATGAAGTGTGTAAGCAGGCATAGTAACGTGCTCCACACCAGCTGCTCTTCAGCCATGTGGGGCCCTTCCAGTGGGTGTTTTCACCCACCTTTGTAAGTGCTTTAAGAAGTTAAACTCCCAAAGGGAGACAGAAAGGGAATTAACTGAAAATCCTCAAAGAAATCTGGCCCCTTTCTATGTACTTTTTCTGAATTTATCCCAGGACCACTGGACCCACTTCTTTCTCTTGTATGAAAAAGATGCAAGAATGGCAATGCACATCCAAGAAGATCATGGCAGACTAAAGTTGCTGTCAAGCCTTAGTAAGAATGTTGCTTTCCTCACCTCTCCGAAATTCCTCAGGCAGACAAGCTACAAGTTGTTCTTTTGCACCTTACCTGCAAAATGTCCTTCACCATTCAGAGGAGAAGTACTTCTCAATATACTATTTCTAATTTAACTTTAATGTTTAGCATTGCATCATATTGCACCATTAAAAATATGAGAAGTAGTAAAAACAAAAAGAAAGAAAACCAGAACAGCAATAAACACTAGGTGATTCATGGCTGAGGTACCAGCCTTTTGCCCAAACTGTCTGGCATGTGTTTGATGTACAGGATGATGAGAAACTTCTCATAACAACTATTTCATTTGTGTGCTCCTAAATAGGGCAAGAATATTCAGAGGATGTGCATCACCACTAAGTAATTCACTCATTGCAGGTCTCATTCTATGGAGCATGAAGGCAATACTGCCTTAATCTGTTTTGGTGCAGAGTGACGTCAGATGTGGTTCCCCACCTGTGGCAGGAGTGCCCCTGGCATCACACAAACCACTTCCAAAGCCACCTCCCTCTTCCTATATGGATGCTAATCTGAGCTGCCCAGAAACAGTCTGTTCACAGGCCATTACCAGCAGCTGTTTATGCAGGCATCCACCCTGTGGCTCAGCTCAGCCCTTCAACTGCCTGCCTGCCCTGGCTGATCCCAGGCACCAGCACTGCTGACCCTGTTTGCAGACACCTGGGCCTTGAGAGATGAAGGCAGTGGGAAGGGTGGGCTGTGAGGCTGGTCCCAGTGTGAGAGCATGTGGCTGGAGAAGATGTGAACAGCAGGGGTAGAGACAATATTCAGTGTCAGCACCAAGGATGCCAGTCTGCTTTGGATGTGAGCAGCCCAATTGTACAGCGGTGATTTCAGTGTGTCTGTGAGTGACTGCTTAAAAAATAATTTAGAAGTGAATGATAAAATCCATACCTCTCTATGACTCTGGTTAATAGATAGCTCCCTATTTTCATTGTTTGTAAAGGAAGTTTTACATTTTCTCTGTAACCTAGAGGAGAAAAAATCCAAACCTACCTCCTTTGGATGAAAAAGTCTAAGCTCCATGGATACTGTTGCTATATACATCTTCATAACTCTGTAACTGGACTCTAGGTTCCCTATGAAAATAGATCTTGGATGAGAAAATCTGATTCTTTTGGAAGCTCTAGAATTATATTGAGAAAATTTTAGAATATTAGAATTACATCAAGAATTGTAGAATACAAGAATTATGTCAATAAAATCCTGAAGTGATTTACCTTTTGCTAAATGATACCTTAAATTTTAATACTAAACCTTGCATCTCCTAGTAAGTTTAGATTATTTAATATGAACATATAAAACATCTTAACCTATGCCAAGATTTTGTGCGTGACCTCAAATTCAACTTCTAAGGAGAAGCAAATATACAGGGAACTTATGCAAGAAAGCAAGCACACACTTTTAGAACACTCTATAACCAAGAGCCTATGAGGAAAGGCAAAAATGTAAAAAAGAGGAGGCAGCTGAGACAAAGCATCAAGAGTTAAAAATATTCAGCATGATACTAAATATTTTTAAAAAGAGAGTTCAGAAGTGTTGCCTATCTTACTCTGGTATTTTTAGCTTTCTTTACACTTCGAGTGATCTGGAAAACTTAAAAAACTTAAGATTATTTGAAAACATACTAGCTACTTAATGTATCCTTGCTACATACTGTGACTGATATACTGGGCATGCCAGGGGCAGCAGCCTCTCCCCCTCCCTCTCTGTCCACCACTACATCAAGGCATCCTCCTGTGGACACCAGCATTTTGTTGAGTTTCTCACTGTACCAAAATTTGTGAGATAAAAATTTCGGGAGTGCTGTAGGACAATCTTTTGGGAACATCTCTAGGAGTTGTAGCCTTTATTTCAGGAATGTCCAAAAGGGAAAAAGAGCCTTGAGGCTATGAGGCTGCGAGCCAGGACTCTTGGGCAGCCAGCTGTGCAAGCCCCATAGGTTGTTTAGCCTTTGTGTGCCAGATTTTCACCCTCCACAAGAAGAGGAATATAAATATTTCAGATGAATATTACGCATTTCCTTTTTTTAGCACTTGTACTGCTTGAGACCCCTCAGTGAGAAAAGCCACAGAAATATGAAAGCAGTGACAAGTGGTTTTGTCAAGCACCAGGACAAATAGAGTGGAAGAGCTTTTAAAAGGCCAATCCCAAGCATGCACACGTGAGTGTGTGCAGGACAAGAAAAAATCAGCTTGCTCAAGACATCCATGCACTTTTTGAGAGTTGGTGTAAATGGAATTTCCCATATAAATACCATGAAGCAATGTAGACTGGAAACAGTTACATGAGACTGCCTACTCTCTTCTGTGGCAGAAACATAAACTACATGCTGTTTGCGTTCAAATGTCACATCAAATGTTTAGGTGTATGAATTTGGATATTGTTGTGAAAAAATGCTTCTGGGGTACAGGAATATAATTAATAGTGGTCAATCCTTCCCCAACATAGCATGTTAAAAGACTAACTTTCCTTTAGTACCAAATTCCTATTGAATATATGATTTAAAAATACTAATTGTATGCAATTTTTAACTCTTGGGTACTACGAGTTACTTAAATTGAGTGCAAAAGTACACAATCCTGTTTTACAGTCTGACAGTTTTCTCTGATGTTTTGAGCTCCTCTAAGTAGTCACTTCACTACAAATTATAGCACACTTGACTTCTCATATCTAAAGGATAGCTTGAGATATTTTTAAGCTTTATTCAAACAGTGAGCAGTGCATACACTGGATTAATATCAGTGGAAAACTAACTGTCAAAAAACTGCAGCGTTTTCTCACCATAAGTGTTCCCTTTCTTTTCTCTGAAAACAAAATAAAAGAATAATATGCTGTCTTGTGGTTATATGACCGTATTTCCACAGGTTTTGATATGTGTTTTTCTGTTGCAGTTTTTACTTACAAAGAGCTAATGTGACTGAGAGAGCAGAACAATCTATCCTAGAATTATGTATCTTTTTGTGGGCAGCAATGCAATGATGACACAGTAACGAAATTGAAACATGGTACAACTTTCGAAAACATGAAAAAAATCCATTGCTCTTCTCTTTGACAAGCTCATCACAAAGGTGAGACTGAAACAAACCTCCAGACACTCGTTATTAAAAGGCAGTGATGAACAGCAAGGTTCCTGCTCTCTCCTCACATACCAGGCTGTTCAGGGGAAAGCAGTGCTGCCGAAGTCGATACACTGAGTTCTCTTCCACACACTTAATACTCCCTTGCTTGGTGCTTTGAAGTTAATGGAGTTATTCTGGAGTTAATTTGGTTTAACTCAGAGGAAAATTGGACCCACTAGAATGAGCACTAACACAAAAGGCTTTTGAAGCAGGCCTGCATTGCTGGTCAGAGATTAACAGTGCAGCAGAAAAGGACCTCTTAGAAAACAAGAGAGACAGGAGGCTGATGCAGAGGAAACTTGCCCACTCTTTTGAATTGGCAGCTGTATCACATACTGTAGTGGGGAGGCACTCAGCACCACTCTCTGGTTCCAATCAATTTTCTCCTCGGTTCTTCACCACAGAAGTGGTGTGTATGATGTAGGATGAACAAAAGAGAATTGTCAAAGTGGTTAGCACAGGTCTGAGCAGATATGGGATAATGGTTACAGAGATCAGAGTTAGTTAAAATCATATCCAGTGCCTTGAAATTATACATGCAACCGTCCTGAAAAAACAGGTCCAGAAAATACATTTTATCGCATGTTGTTTGAAAATCTGTCCCCAGGTTAAAAGACAACATCAGTTCTCACAGTAACATTGGATCAGTTGGTCAAAACAGTTTCTATGATCTCAAACCAAGAGTGATGCCACCAGCTATACCCTAAATTTCTTCCATGGTTACTGTGTGCATTTGCATAGTAATTGCATTTATAGTACAGTATGCAAGCCCACATAAAGTGCCCCAAATAAAATTAATTCCTAAGACTTTTATATCCTTCAAATAAATGCTTATTAACCAGCAAGGTTTTATCTTTCCCATACTGACTCATTTCCCTCTTCAGTAAATGATCACTGTGTAACCCATTGACTTTCTCCATGACTATTGGCAGCTATAAGACTTGCACTAACAATAAGACAGGTGCCATGGAAATTGGGATACATTCGTGTTTCTTTATACAGTTGTGGAGAATTTAATCTGTAATTACTGGAGATGGTGATGGCAATTTTCTGCAGAGTGCAGGAGAAAGTGTCAAATGTAAAACCTGCTCAACATTTTCCCCTGTTGGGATGTTACTTTCTCTCTCCTGGAATGAAAGGAAACAATGGGCAGTTGGTAATTTTTCAAATACACCACACTGAGTTCATGTTAGATTCATTGCTAGCATTGCCAGCAGGGAGTACTTTTCCTTTTAATATGAACTGTGAACAAAGGACATACTTTTGGTTGTGCATGCTCTTGCTTGGCAAATAACTGATGCTGGCTGCCAAAATTCTCTCATGAAAACAAAGATGCATCATGGTCATTTAGGCCATAACAGCCATTCAAGCCATCCTAAAATTATCTCTGAAGGCTGGAGAAGCAGTTGCACTTCCTTCTCTATAGACCTTGCCTGGGAAAATACACAAGCAGCTTTTGTCTTCTGTTTGACACCTGGGTGTAACTGCTACCCTGCTACAGCTGCAGGCTGGGTCCAAGTACCTGCAAATAGAAACCAAGAGGGTTTAGTGAGCAAGCCAGGATTACAAAGGCTTTTGTCCCTCCTTGGGCCACCCCTTGGCATAGCATGTCACCCATGCCAAATGATCAGATCTGGTCAGGGGGCCAAGGAGGTAAACTGAACATGGTCCCAAAATGTTGACTTCACATACGGGCTTTGGGGAGGGTTTTTAACTGTGGAATCACCATGGGCTTTTCTATTTCTATTGGTTTTCCATTAGTCAAGACTGATAGAAAAAATATCTTTCATCTGGTAATGGTAGGAGACCCAGTCCATGGCTGCCATATGCTGACTTGGTTCTGAATATTGTTGACTTCCAGAGTGGACAGATGTAATCCAGTCAAATGAGAAAAAACCTCAGCTCTGGAGAGGAAAATGTAAAATTCAGCCTGGTTCAAGAGACAGCAGCTGACCTGCAATGAGAATGAAAGTGGGCAAATAAATCATTGTGATGTCTGCAGACTCTGACCTGACCTTCATCAGTCCCAACAGACTCATTCCAGATTATTTGCAAGATGACTTATTTCTAAAAAGCCATATGGCCACATTTGCACAGTAGGAATTCACATCAGCACAATGCATTATGCAAACTCGGATAGGAACCCTCTGCACAGATGCAGGGCAGGTCTTAAATTGGATGCAGTTCCATTTTGGGTATGAAACCATATATGCTGCAGCAGTGCAAATGTTAATATGCACCTCTGCTACGTATATGCTGCTGAAAGGCTGCTTGAACAAATCTGGACATGCTAGTGCAGTTTTCTCTGTGTTGTTCAATATCACAAGAGGAGAGTTTTCTCTGGGATTCGCTCCTTCAGGAGACCAGAAGCCTCACAGTTATCAATGCTCTCTGGCTAAAATGCAGGAGTCCTCTCTGTCATTGCTCCCCCATTGTAATAACTTTAATAATAGTAATTAAACTAGATGAATTATGTGCTTTTTCCTCCTTCCCATGTTGAGCAAGAAGAGAACCAAAAATCAATATTAATTAGGTTATATGGTAGACTCATTTAATTCTCTAAAATGCTCAGAATACTATGGAGAGGAGCACAATGGAAATGCCTTGGAAGATGAGATTAGATAGGCGTGATACCTGGGTGTCACTGGGATTAATAGAGTTTTTTTTTAATTGGAGTGGTTAAAGGAATCTGAAATGAGACCGTGGTGTGCATTTTCTCTGAGTAATTATTCAAACTGCAGTTGAGAGCTCTGCCAAAGTTTTCAATCTGTGACTCCTATGTCCTGACTTCCCACTGCTCATCCTTTGACAATTAGAGAAACAAAAGCTTCAGGAGATCTCAGGACTCAGGCAGCACCATGATTAACATCAGACTGTCTGGGTAGGAGGATGGCCAACTTTCTGTTGGGACTTTGAGGCTCTGAAGGTAGAGGGAGCTCAGAAATGAGAGTAAATGGTTTCATCTGTAGTGTGCTATTGGCTATTTGTCCTCATCCTACTCCTTTTTCAAGCATAGGGATGGAGGGGTTGGTTGTGGGAAAGTAAGCTGTTGTGATACTTCCAGCTGATTCTAAACTGTTTTGAGACAGAGCTTAGATTACCTTCCCAGGTCACCCCCAGAGCACCTCAGGGTTCTCCTTTGAGATTTATGACACCTCCAGGACACCCTTGATCTTTGGTTGTCAAAGTACAGGGACTGGGAGACCAGATGGAGACTGTCCCTATCCAGCCCAGGCTTCTCCTACTGGATGCTGCTTTCAAGACAGAGTAGAGCAGAGCATGAACCTAGACACAGAAAGCAATGCCAGAGCCTGTGGTATGAATGTCCTTAATTCCCTTGGTGAAAACCTATCTAGATCTTGGAATATTTCCAGGCATAAGAATGCTTGGGCTACCAGACTGCTCAAATGCTGCCCAGCACAGCTAACACCTCCCAGACAAATCCCAAGCTCTGTTGGGGTGTTAACACGGCCAGGAACCATCCAAAATACGTGCAGCCACTTGGTTTTGGAGGTAAAGGCTATTTAATGCTATGGATGTAAACCACTCTGTAACAGTTGAGACCAGTGCTAGAGAATGAGTCAGGCACTATTAATCCAGCAAAGCTCAATTCATTAGCTCTAGTACAACAAGGAACAAGAAAAACAACAACATAAAGCTTTTGTTGAGCACTTGGACATGTTTTGGGAGGAGCTTGCTTTCTTCTCTGATTAATTAATGTTATTTTAACTACTTATCCTTGGCTGAATTCCTACTGAGTCATTTTAGGTATTTCAAATACACCCTGTCCAATCTACCTGCCTTTTAAAAATAGCTTTTTTTCTAAAATCTCTCCATATTTTGGACTTCTTAGCATTGATGATATTCACATTTTCTCATTTGTTTCCTCCCAGTTTTAATACTCTGCCATATCTTCTGACTTCATCCTTTCTCACTCTTTCTAACCTTCCCTACCCTTAATTGTACCTGTACCTACAGATTGATCCAGACATATATATACTCTCATTTCATCTTATCCTTCTTGGTTTTTCCAATTTCTTTTAATATTTTCTTCTGATTATTTTATTGCTTCCTGCAGTGTATTCCCTGTCACTCCTTTCATAATGCCACCTTTTCATATTGACCCCTCACTCCTTTATATACTGATAGTTTTCCTTCATTATTACAGTTCTTTAATATTAGAAAAGTTTGCAGAAATATTCCTCACTTTTCCCTTTGATAATAACAACAGTCCTTTACCTTATCATTGTATCTTATGCTTTAATCAGATCTGGCTGCAAACAGCAGTACAAAAAGAACAATAAGAAGGTGATGGTATAGAAAAGTCCAAACCATAGTAATGATGTGATATATGAACACTGTGCAGTATTTAAGTCCAATGTGCACTCTGGTAAAAATTGATTCACAGGCATTCTCTTGATTTGATAGACTCCCAAAATTCCCTTTGATTTCAATGTGACACCATGTGGACGAACTTTTAGGTCCAAACATACCTCCAGGAAGAATGTGGAGTCTGGGAAGGACAACTCATAGCAGAGGACCTTAGGCCATAAATTTCTCTAGCTGTAAAACACGAGGCTGCATGCATTAAATCTCAAATAACTTCTAATCATAGCCTTATCAGGGCACATCAGGGCATATTTAATTGTGACATCAATAAGATACTGTGCATCAGGAATATTTGAAAATATGTGGTTTTTTTTCCTTTTCCTGTAAAATGCATTTGAAAGCAATAAATGCTTCTTGAAATTCAGGACTATTTCCATATAAATAGATTTTAGAGAAAGTTGTTAGGTATAAGAAATACAGCAGACCTGTCAAGTTTCCCTGGTCAGTTAGAGCCAAGTTATTGCTGTCCAGTTCATCCACAAAAGCTGGCTGATACGAAGTCTTCTGGCACTGGAAGATTTATATTCTCTTTTCTTTTTTTCAGAATAAATACTGTCCAAGCAGGATGAAGCCCGCACAGCACGAACAAAGAACATGCTATATTTAAGAGGTCATGTCTGACTTTGAACATATGGTAACGATTCTTGAAGTCAGAAATAAAATGTAATACTTGTAATATGGCATGTAATACTTTCTGTACTCCACCAAATTACCAGGGAGACAGATTGTGCTTTTCTGAGTATACTGACAAATGTCCCTCCTCATTATGATTTTGCCCTTTTTGTATTACCATATCATTATTCTTTTTCTTTTGTACTCCAGCGCACAATTTAGATGACTGTATTCTTTGGCAACATTAAATATTTTCAGGATTGCTTAGAAAATTATCAGATATTTGTTATTCTTCAGACAATATGAATTCAGCAGTAGAGATATATACCTCAAGGGGAGCCACCCATTGCATTGCCAAACCAGCCAACCATCCCAAAGGCAATAAAATAGCATTTATCACCAGGAATAAACTGTGACATTTCCTTCTAATGAGATTTCCAAGCTGAATCTTGTTGGCAGCCATTTTACATTTGTGATGCTAATAATGTGGGGACCTGAGTAAGAACCTGATATTAATAACTAGTTGCTGGGGTTTTTTGTAGTCTTTTTCTATATAATTTAGCACAGAAGCACACTTCCCTTGGGTTTCTTATTGTTTGGGGCAGGGCATTTGTGTGGCAGTAGTAGAGGTGGAGCTGATGAACAAACAGCCTCCATGACCTCGTGCCTGGAAAACAGAAAATGAGAAGGCCCACATAGCACAACCTAAGTGTATTTATTTTCACAAAGGAACAGAAAATTGTTCTTTTGAGATGGCAGCTCCCCACACAGCTCTGACTCAGTGGCCAATGCTCCTGAAAACCTCTCTGCATCTGCAGTGGCCTATCCATTGCCCCTCTGCCACTGGCTTGCACCTTCCTCATGGCAGCATCGCTCTTTCCCATCTTTCCCATGGTTGTGAAGCAGCCCAGCTGGGACAAACCATGAGATGCAGAAAGACAAGAGCCTTCCACATTTTCAGGGATTCCTCTTCTTTTCAATGACAAAAGGAATAAATGACTTGACTCCATATGGAAGGAAATGAAAAATGGATACAGTTTGGGCCAGAGAAAACATGATCAGAGGAAAAATAATTCCCATTACCTCAGGAAAGGTTGGGAGAATTTCTTTGGCAGGCATCAGTGCAGGAGAACACGTCAGATGGTTGGGGTGGTCCCTCCTGATAGTCAAATCCTATTAAACCTTTGAACGTCCCCCCAAACTTGGGAAAGGAGGAGGTCTCAGCAGGCAATTACTTGAGTCCACTGCTTGAGAGAGGAAGTGGAACTCAAATTGTGTGGTTTCTTTTTTTATTTTAAATGAAGAAACCTAATTAAAATGATAGGAATTTCCTGGGGAAATTCTCAGCCTTTTCATTTTTTAAGAGCCTTTGTATTACAAAAGGTGTTTGAAGTCCTTGAATTTTTACCCTTTAGCCACCTTTAATCTAATTTCTAATCTCTTAATAGCCTTAATTGAGTTCTGAATACTTTAAATTATTAAACATCTTTGGGGGATTATGATTTCTATTTCTGATTATACAAAATAGTATCAATTGCACAACAACATCCCCCCCCTTTATGTCAAATTATACTATCAGGGATGTAAGGCATATACTTTAAGGGCAGGATATTTGCACTTGAAACACTTTAAAAGACGTGTGTTTTCAAGCGGGTTGAAGAAGATGAGTGGTAAGAAATGAGGGAACGGCAAGATCCCAGTGTAGGCCCCATGTCACTGGAGGTTCATTGTCTTTTGTCATCTCTGTTGGGTAGGCAGAGGCTGCCCATGCCCATGGAGCAAGCAGTGGCCAGTTGCCAGGGAGCAGCGGGCCACGCAGACCCCCGAGGCACAGGCAGGAGAGCCACCTGCTTTTCCCAGCTGGGATGGGCCTCCTTCCCAGGCCTTTCCACCTCCCCACGCTCCACTGCCAGGGACAACTGCTCACACTTACACCCCAGTTTAAATCAGTTTGGGTCTTTAACTACATCTAAGCCCCTTTGCTCCTCTAAACTTTATCTGCCCTAAGTCTACCCTTCTCAGAGGCTTACTACCCTACTAGGCCTCCGATCATGAACCTTCCTCTTCCCTCCTTTGCTTGACCATGGCCCCCTGGCACCAAGGCTGCTTGTTATTTCTCTCCCCCTAAACATCTTTCCCCCTTCCCCTTGGAAGATGCCAGCCCTGGCAGGGGCAGCAATCTTTGCCCTGGTGAGGCACTGGTTCAGGAACCCCTCTGAAGGCAAAAAGGCTCTGGGGAGCAGAGGACAGACAGCAGCCCTCCCCTTAAGGACAGGAGCAACTTGCTTTACACCCTGCTGCAACTGTGGAATAAAATACTCTCTAGTAATGCAGATATGGCATCCAAAGCAGATATTTGCAGTGTGAGCTAATACCACAGGAAAAGCTCGATTCTTATCAAATAAACCTCATTTGTAAAAATCAGGAATTTATTTGCAATTGAAACACACAAACTTTATTAACGTGAAGAAAGTATTAACTCTTTTCACTTTGTTTGCTTTTGCTTCTTTTTTGTTGTTTATTTTACTCCAACTGTTTTTATAAGACCTCAGCTTTAGTTACTATTAATTTGCCTCCACTTGTTTTCATCTCCCACCTAAGAAACAGCTTTAATATCCAGCACCAGAAAGAACACTTTTGAGAGCTAAATTTGTTTCCCTAACTTCAGGGCAAGATTTCAAATTGTCATTTCTGAGCATCTTGCATGTTTTCTAGACCCTAGCAAAAAGTCCCTGAAGTTCAAGGAACCCACATTTGTGCTTGTAACTCATCACTGATACCCACTGTAGAGTCTGGCTTTATATACATGAAACAAATGCCTATTCAGTGTTCTATTGTTAGAACCTGGATCTAGCTGCCACCATTATTCAGGATGAGCAGTGCTCTACTTCAGTTGTCCTATTGATTAAATATGCACAAAAAGTACATTATTAGACAGACTTGAACTATTTACTGTTATTACTTTCAATCTGTCTTGCTGTAGCAGCTATGATTGCCAGTTGAGCTCCAGGGAGGTTATTTTTTTGAAAATGTACCATGACAGAAAAGCAATATCTTCTGTGAGCTTGCAGTCTGAGGTGCTGATCCAGGATGTGTGTGTGCTCAGACTTATCTGCTGAAGCTGTCCATCCATATCCATGGCTGCTCAGAGATGTCTAAGCATATATGTAGTCTTATACTTCTGAGTTCAGACTTGTAGTTCAATTTTAAACTTATTCCTGTTCTATTTTTCTTTCAATATTGAATTTTACTGCATACTTACTTTTACATTTACTACCTAATAAATTAGGTCTTTCCTAACAAGAACATGCATATTTAGACATATTTTTAAACAGAGTAATTTTTTATGCACTATATGGGTCAGAGTAATTCTAAAAGATGAGTTAAAACATAATTCTGTAGTTCAGTGTCTCTGCAGGAGACTGTCCCATGTGCTTTATGTAAAAGGCCTGATTCATACAAGTGTGATGGCAAGATGAAGGCCACTAAACTGAAAGATGAGAACAGCCAAAAGACATTGGTTAAGGCATTTTAGGCATTTTGGCTGAAACGCTTTAGTTTTAGAAGGTCAGCATAAAAAGTCATTCAGCTCTCCTTCTTACCCTAGAAAGACAGAACAATAATAAAATCAGGCAGCAATAAATTTAGAACAAATTAAAGAAATACTTTTATGTAGCACATGTCCTGACTATAGAATTCATTGCTGTAATAGGTCACCAAGTTAAATACCATGGATGGATAATTTTATCATTACTCCTGAGCCAAGTCCTCCCCACCACAGCCAAGCCAACAATCTTCAGTGAAACTGAAACAAGATCGAAGTAAAACAGTGGGATTCATCCCAGTATTTATGATATGGCTATGCTCTGTGAGAAGAGCAATAAAGGTAATTAGATTCCATGCTCAGCACTTCATCTGTTTGCTGAAGTGGAAGAGTGAACTCCCTTTTACCACCCCATAATTTGATAAAACCTCCATAAAGGGGCTTTAAAAGTAATAGATACTGACCATGGGGACAGTAGTGGGTCATGGATGCTTCACTGGAAAACTTGCTGTAGCTACAAATTTCACTGCCAAGCTATAGGAATCCCAGGGCATGCATAATTACGGACTAGAGGACTACATACATATGTACTGAGGACCTACTTCCCCTGTCCTCACCTACGAAGAGCTTTTCAGCCCAATGAGAATTACACAATGGCGTTATAAATTACATGCCAGGCTTCAGTCTGATCTTGCATATTTATACTTCCAAACCTTTCAAACTACTGGTTTCTAATTAAAATTATGACATGCTCTTTCAACAATAACACAGTATATAAGGATCCTGCATACCTTTCAAACCTTTCACAAGGAAAAAAGTCAGCCTTAGTTTGCAAGTGAGTTTATTGTTTCTGTGGCTTTAAGTAACACAACCTCTTTAGAAGCAGACGGCCTCGTCAGTGTGCTGGCAGGAATGTGACACAGGAGACACGAGTCTAGAGCCAAATTCGAGGAAAATTACAGTGTGCAAGCCCCAGTTTTCTGTAAAAAGATTCTTCTCAAAGATAAGTAAGTACAGCCTTTAAAATGAGAGTCAAGTCTCCCTAACATTGGTGGGGAAACTCTTCCTGGGTCTCCAGGGAGAGGTGCTACCAACCCTATGGATGCTTTACTGCCCCTCATCACTACTACTTCAGCCTCACATATTGCAGTGGGAAAGCTTCTGGCACTGCCCGTACCACGCAAAGGAATTAATTCCTTTGCTGTTACCACTTCGGGGCTGAGGGAATCCTCTTTTTTCCTCACATTCAGATATTAAATGTCAGTATCAGCAGTTGGCATTCAGCAGCCAACACTGTCAGAGGGAACATGTCGATGGTCATTGCCTCAGCCTTGGCAGCAGAAGCAGGGTGAATGCAAATGCAGGCAAAGCCATACACTGGCCAATTTACCAGCAGGAAAATAACCTTAGCACTATCCTCTGCCTGGAGCTCCAGAGGGAGATGCCACCTACTCAGAGCAGAGGCTCCTAGGAAGGGTGCCGGAAAACGGTGCCACAGCCATCCTAGGAGGAATGGATCTGTACTTGGGAGAGGTTCCTACCAAAAGACACTGACACTGTGCCACAGGGCCCATGGGAATTGCCTTTTTTGGGGTAACTTCCAGGAAGATGCAGCCGGAGGAGACAGAATGAGGAGAAAATGAACAGCTCCAGCAATGATGACCCACTGCAGGGATGCTGGATTTTCACACCTGCATCCTCCATACGTTCGTGGTGCAACCCTCAGGACAGGGAGAGCAGACGAGCACCTGCGGTGCTCTCTCCATGCTGTGGTCGCCAGAGTCCTACCCGATTCTGCTGGTTGACTTCGCTCCAGTTTGCCCCATTACCGCACCCTCGGCGTGAGGCGGGCAAACAGCAAGGTGCAGCTCCTCTCCTCTCCCTCCCCTGCCCTGCCCGGGCCGCCCGCAGACCCCAGGCAAACGCGCCACCCCATCGGTGCTGCTGGCACGGCTCCCTCGGGGCGCCCGGCGACACCGTCCATCACTGCCGTTTTACAGCCGGGCTTCACTC
>VZRX01015810.1:206739-284853 GCA_013398075.1 Notiomystis cincta | reverse complement strand
CAAGATCATCCCACGACACAGCTCATGAGCAAACCAGCACATGGCAGGTGCTGAGACGCCTGAGAGAAGCGTGTCAGCTCACATGGATCCATCATCCCATCTCCTGCTGCCACTCACCCTCCAGAGCCACCTGAGAGCTACACACACACAGATAGAAGGTATTTAAGGTATTTATACCTTCCTCCAAGTGAGGCAGGGGGCTTGACATCACTGTGTGCACTCATCATATTGAAGGTAATCGTGGGAACACTTTGCCACTGTTACAGGTTAATGATGCATTGTTTAAATGGGAATGAGATATCTGCAGTCAAATTTACAGCTGGAGTTGTAGCACTGAGTGCCAGGCAGAGTCCTGGTGCTGAACCACAGTGCTGCTGCCATTGCTTGTGGCAGGGAACTGCACCCAGCCCTGGTGTGGCTGGTGGCCCAGGGAGCTGCTGCCCCAGCCCCACCCCCTGGGACACGATTTCCTCTGCCTTGGGCTCTGCTGGCTCAGACCCCACCCATGCACACCCCAGAGCCCAGCAAATCTTGGAGACAGGCATTTGTAGGGCCCTGCATAAAGAACCCAGTGAAATCAGGATAAGGGTGCTAATTCATGAATTTGCTTTCCCTTGCTGGTCCTCTGACACCTCCAGCTCTGCAGCCCTCTCAGCAATAAACTCAGTGCCAGGAGATTAAAATGTACAACTACGTGACACCTTATAAACCACATAAATATGAACTGGCAAGGCCCTGTAACAATGAAGGATTTTGCACAAAATGTTCAGGCACTAATTCAGTCTCAAGGCTCTCTTTCCACTGCAGTGGCTATGCAGTGCCATTATGAAACCTTGACTGAATTATAACCCTTTACTCTTCTAAGGCACCTTTTTTTTCTGTCTTCGACAAGGTTTTATTTTGACCCAGTCATGAAAATAAAGAGCAGAAGAAATACAAATTCACTTAGTGATAGATTTGTTTTCCCTGGAAGAACATGTGATATGCTAAGAAAACACCTATTAACTTGTAGGTTATTTTAAAGCTAATGGATAATTATTATTCTGTGGAATTTTTTCCCCAGTGAAGAGTTTAGTTTGCTGAATGGTCCCTTTCCATTTGTAGCACTGATGTTTCTCTTTCCCTGCATTAACACGTTATCAGATGTTATCAGAACGAATGGCTGTGCTTTTGGCTTTGAATTTTTCTTCCACATTTTTGACAATTGTTTTTTATATCTTCCATAAATCACTGTAACACATGATAAAGTAAAGCAGATTCAATGCCTGTGAATAGTTAAGACTGTTTCTCCTTTATGGAATAGCCTGTAACTATATTTTAAAGCAGTTAAAGTCTTTTATCAAGCACATTGGCACATTTTTGTAGCTGGATCACTGAGCATACTCCAATAGCTCTTAAGAGCTCTCTCACACTGTCATGTAAATCCTTCTTAACTCACAGTTTATTGACCACAGTGGGTCTGGATGAGCATCTGATGCCAGTCCCCTCACGTGGGCAGGGTGACACCTGCAACCACATCACCATGGAAATTCCCAAAGCTGCTCTCAAAACACCAATCCAGGTGTTGCAGACCATCACTGCTTCCAGAGGGACACCAAGCTGGGGAGATGACACCATTTGCAGCAGGCTGATGAGTGGAATAGCCCAGGGCCACCAGACAGGAGCCCCTTGATCCTGGGGGGAAAAGCTCATGGGAAAAGCTCCAATCTTCTGTGGGATGAGGGAGCAGGAGCACCCTATCCCCACAAGGTCTGTCCTGGGGGCAGGAGGTGACACCCAGCACCTGGGGACATTTGTGGCTGTAACCAGCTCGATGACACCCAAATCTGCAAACCTCCTGTGTATCCCCAATAGCAACGCCCAGGACACCATTTGTTCAGTGCAATCTGCAGTCAGTGTGGGTGGAAGGGGGTTATTTTGCTCCTTTTATGAGCTGATTTATGACTTGTTTACTTGTATGCCTCACCCACATTGCTAATGTTGTAATTAAGCCTTGTTAAACTGCTCAGTCTCCCCTCAGGCATGTGTTGTAACATATTTCCCCCCTCCCCAAACCATAATTATTGTATGGGGGGGAAAAACCTGGGTGGTGAGGAAGGGTGTCAGGCTGGCTTGATTGTAATAAATACCTATTTAGCAGGCAGAGGATGTTGAGTCCTAAATCAGATTGTGTATTAAAAGTGGAAATTGCTGAGATTGGTGTTTACCTGTGAAACCAAAATTACTTCATGAAGAAAATAATTACAGATGCAGGGTCTCTAAGAAAGCAGTTGTGAGCCTTTATTAAATAGTTAAAATCAAGATGCTGCTGTGAAGCACAGCATCAGCACATTGTGTGTGGGTTGGCTGGAAGGGGGCTGTGAGCTCTGTGTTGTACATACCCCACAGAGCTCTGTCCCACAGATTTGCAGGGCACTGCAATGTTTTCTAGGAGATAACAACTCCCATGAAGTAACATTAAAGCAGGTGAAAGAGGGCACAAGGGAGGTGTTTTATTACCAGAAAAGGCTGATGAGTTCAGGGAATTATTAGGGAAAAATGAAATTTATATTAATAATAGTCATTTATTACCTGTAACAAGACAGCAAACACCCTAATGAGGGAATACAGAGGCATAGGGCTCGCCATGGCTTCTGCTCACAGAAGCCCTTCCCCTGACTCTAAAGCAGCTTCAATTCAGTTTAACTCAGCACTGGGTTTGCTCAGGGACTTCTCTTCTGAAGCAGATCCTGTAGCTACTACCAGGACAAAGTCTCTGCAGGTGTGTGTCTCCACCCGGGGGGGGGGGGGGGGGGGGGCCAGGGGGGGGGGGGGGGTGTGAGCACAGGTGGGAGAGCACTGGGTGCTCCCAGAGCTGCTTGGGCACATGGGCAGCACCAGAGAGGTGTCAGTGGCTGGGCAGCAGCTAACACATGGCAGCAGAAAGCCCCAAATGCCCTGCAAAGCAGCCAGAGAGCTGCTTTCTGTCACCTAAAGCTACTGTGGACACAGAGCCAGGAGCAGGGTGGCCCTTTCCTGTAACTCTCCTCCAGTGCCACGTTACGAGACGGCTCTTCCAGGAACCTTCCCTCTTGTTGGAGCTTTACAGCTCAGGCACGCTGGAAGCTCACCAACAACTGCTTGGATCTGGACTATTTTTAGTCAGTCCTGTCCAAAAGGAAAGTCCTTCCTGAAATAGGTGTTCCTCCTGGACAAGTGGCTTAGCAGGGGATCTGGCAGAGTCACTCGAAGGACAAAGGTGCTGAAGAGCCCCGGGCTGGATCTAAGGCTGGTGTTCCACGTGTTGTGTGTCAGGGCAAACATCACCTCTCCCAGCACACATCACTGGTGTGCCAGGGCAGCACCTACTGACCACCAGCTGCACAGTCTTCAAAATGAGGTTCTTTGGGAAGGAATTGCTGAGGTGTTCAGAACAGCAGCTCCCCCCAGTGCAGGCAGCGTGAGGGCTTTGGGTCTCATGGGCTGGAGAAACATGAGTTTCTTCAGTCTGGATTAACACTTTCCCCTTCAAAGGATGGCAGAGTTGTGGTGAGGGACTCTGGGCAGCCCAAAGGACTCTTGCCTTCACCCTGACTCTTCACCTCAGGAACTCCACCACTCTGCATGCAGCTCTTGGATGGATACTCAGGGACTCTTGGAAGTGGGAACAAAAGGAGAAAAAAAATAGATGGATTCTTCTTATGGAACTGCATGAAAGATTTTCTTTATAGAGTTTTTCAGGCAATTAGCCAGTGGTACCAGATGGCACATGGAATCATTCCTAAAAATGAGCTGGTTGCCATGCTGCCCTACGTAGAAGTTGATGGATATTAAAGCCATGCAGTTTTCAAGGAAATACAGACAAAAGTGCAAGGAGTTTTTACCCAGCTTGGCTCAGCTACACTGTGTGGATGTGTGGGTGGGTGGGTGGGTGTTCATTAAAGGGAGTCATTAGTTCTGTTATCAGTTCTCTTGAGTCAAACACAGGAGTCCAGCTGTGAGGACTCTCACTAATGATGAGTTTTTGGATGCTCTAGAAATGCCATTTATTGATGTGAGAACAGCATCATGCACTGCCTCAGTCATGAGGGAATCTCTGTGATGTGTTACACAAATGTCCCTCGTGTTTGGCCAGTCTGGCTTGGAAAGCTCTGGAGGAATTTGCACTTTTGCAAATTTTACCATTTCCTTTGGTAGGATCAGCCATTCACTCTGAGGCCAAACTGGCTGTGAACTGCATTGTGGCTGAACATCCTCTTGAGTAGGGAGAAGGAAAACAGAAACTGTTGAAACACAGCAGACAGAAGGACATTTCACCCTCTAAAACCATAATGCCTGAGCTGTTGGTGCAGTGTCACGTGAGGGACGCTGGGTCAGGGCTCCAGCACAGGGTTCCACGTTCTCTCAGGCATCTCCTTTGGAAAGGGAGGAAGGCAACTCCAGCCTCTCACTCATCAAATCCCTCAGCCTACTTGTCTCAGCCAAGAGTAAAGGCTAAATAAACACATCTAAACAACTGAAAGGCACATCAACATCCAACTTCAAAATAAAATGCAGTGAAGTGTGAAATTATACCTTTTATTCCATAAATCTTCAGCAACCGGCACAGTTCTATAGCTTGTATCACACTTTAATACTGGCAGAATTTAACACACCATGCAAAGCCCATAAGGTAATTACATTCCATCTCAACAAAGCAACAAAACCCCAGCTCATTCAACCCCCTCCATCTGAGGAAGGATTATAGACAATTCAGCACATGTTGATTTTTCCTGGTGATAAATCCAAAGCAGGTCACCAATGAAAGGGGACTGTGGGTTCCCAAGGCAGCTGATTTACAGGGAAAAACAGAGATGTTATTTGGTGTCCTTCAAGGCAGTGTCACCCTGCTTTCTGAATCTTCCTGAGGTTTATCCTCCACCTAAAATAAGCTTAAATTGTAAAATTTAACCTTGAACAGACCATTTGGGCACTCGGCAATTGCTCCTGTGCAGGTTGTTTATGTTTACAGAGCAGATTCCTATCCAGCTTTTAAAGAGTTTTGTAATTTTGCAATAAATGATGTTGTATGAGTGATGATGATGATGATGATGATGATGATGATAGAAAGCCAGCAGAAGACACTCACAGCCCCACATCCTGTAACACCAGCAAGCCCCAGAGGTTTGGGCACTCCAGACCCACAGGCCAGGCTGGAAATATTTGTCATCAGAGCATGTGTTGGCTGCCCTTCTGCCAAACCAAGGGTATCTCTGTATACAACAAACCACAATTAATTTAACTAATTTATCTATTAACTGCCTTCAAAAAAAGCCTCCAAACTTTAATTAGACCTTTGTGGCTAAATGCAATTAAAACCCTTAAAGCAAGTCAACAAGGACTGCAGGCACTCTCATTCCCAAAGCCAGCACAAAGCTACAAACACACAGGAAAGGAGTGACAACAAAAGCATCTTTCCCCACCAGGCACAAAGTAACATGACTNCCTTAAAGCAAGTCAACAAGGACTGCAGGCACTCTCATTCCCAAAGCCAGCACAAAGCTACAAACACACAGGAAAGGAGTGACAACAAAAGCATCTTTCCCCACCAGGCACAAAGTAACATGACTTTCTATAATCCCTTAGTCAGCCTCTGCCACAAGACAAGACCTTGGAAAGGAGACAGGACACAGTGGCCTCCTGAGGGATGGGGTAAGAGGCTTAAAAGTCCTAAAAGGAGAGAGGAGTGCAATTGCCTGCCATGATAGGTGCTGTTGCATCAGCTCAAATAATGATGATGCCCCTCAGCAGCCCTGGCAGTGATGGGGTTCAGTGATGGCACAGACACAAGGGAAACTTGCTAGGATAATTTTTTTTCTAAATTCATTGCTGGTGCCTTGTTTCTTTTCATCTGAACCAAGCAGTCTGTGATGCACAGTGATGGGAAACATGGTGGAGAAAAGCCATGGCAGCTTTCCAGCACTTGGTTCTGTTGCATAAAACTCAGAAATAACTTGCACAAGCCTTTCCACACTTTCTCAGCTGATACACCTCATGAATGTAGCTCAGTTCCCAGTTCCTTCTAAAAAAACTGAAGACCTGAAGTGGTGCATGCAATTGTGTTGCCATAGCTGAGTCTTGTGCATGGAGAGGTCAGAGGGAAACCATCACGATTACCAAGACAGAGTGAGTGACCCTGAGCACAGAGGATTAAATTGTGATAAGAATCACCTGAACACAGAGTGGTCTTGGTGGAAGACATAAAATCTGATGGGAAATTTTTATACTGAAAAGTTCACAACCTTTCTAGGAGATGATGAGCAGTGGAAGACGAAAATGGGGCAAAATACTGCAAGGTGAGCACTAGACAGGTTGCACAGGGCAAAGAATTTGGTGATGTTATCATCAATTATGGTGAAATAGGAACACAAAGCTAGAAAGGATTATGAAAAACCAGGAAATGTCATTGAGATGGGGGACAGCAAGGAGGTGAGCAGCAAGCAAAGAAAAAAAATCAGATTTCTAAATATAAACCCCATCCAGGTCTCTTGTTCCAGCTGTGGTCATTTCTCTTGCCCTTTAGACTTCTTGAAAAGCTGATACTAAGCTATAACTTGAACAACCCCAAATCATCCCTGCTAATGGCACCTGTATTCAGATTTATATTCTGCAGTGAGCTGGAGTAGAAGGAGAGTTGCAATAGGCACCCTGGGGCTCCCCAGCCACCACGGCTCAGAGTGTGCACAGCACCAGGAAAAACCCAGCAGGTGCAGGGAGGTTCCCTGAGTTATTTCCTATTCTCTGTCTGGCAATAAAGACACAGCTACACTGGGTGGTAACTCTTAGCAGATGGTGACTTTTTAAAGTTGATTGCTGTATAAATGATACTTTCTGAGTTTGTTCCTTTTAATTCAGATTCTCAGTAGTGTGTTCAAATGTCAGAGAGCATCATATTTCTATCTTTTATTTCCTTTGTGAGCAGATATCTTCTTTAAGAAGTCTAGGAATTACAGCTTGGGAGAGGAGATAGACTCCCTCGATAAAAGTGATCTACTTTACAAATGTTACAGAATACAATAAAAACAGGAGATGCAAAAAGCCCCACTGGCTTTGTTCTCAGTGGAGAGTTTGAATTTCTATTTCACTTTTAAAGAGACATTTTGTCTGCAATGTAATGTTTTACTGGATCTGTGAGGTCCATTAGCAGCACAAAAGCAGGATTTCCTCTGCTGGCAGCACAGGGAGGGTGTGCAGCAGGGGTGGAAGACATCCAATTAATCTACCACTGCAGGTAAATACTAACAGGACAGATGAATGAGGAGCTTATTTACCCCCCAGATGCCCTGCAGCCCCAAGCTGGGGTGGCTGTGTGCCAGATCCCCATATCCTGCTCTGATTTAACCAGCCAGCAGGTCTGGCCAGCCCCAGGTGCCCGACTGTAATGTGCTCCTTCAAATATTTCCATTTCAATGACACAGACATACCAGAACTGGCCACAAACAAACATCTCACTGACCCAGCACTAAGGTCTGTCACCTCATGACGTGAGTGCTCTGAAAAAAATGGAGGTGACAAGCAGATGAAGCATCTGTGTGATTTGTAGTGCTGCAGACCCCCTGCCACCATGAGACAGCCCCTGCCCATGTCCCCAGCTTGGGAAGGATGTACCAGAGTAGGTGCCACTGTGGCAAACTGGGGACACTCAGAGGGCTCTGGTACAGTCACTCATCTGCCCTCTGTACTTCACCTCCCCTCAGAGTCTGTGTCTCAGCCCATTTATTTATTGCACCTCATTGGCAAAAAAGGAAAGACATCCCCTGGCCAGAGGGAAATGTCCCAATTAAAGAGCAAACGATGCAGTAAAACAGCAGAGCATTCTTGAGAGCCGCGGTAAAAGCGGCCACCTCTTGTCCTCAATTTATGCTGCTCCCATCACCCTGGGCATTATATTTGTGCTGACAAGGATCAGTTTAACCCCTGCCTGCAATCTAATAAAAAGCTGGCATGGTGCAAGCATGCATAATCTTTCTTCAGTGTCCTAGAATGGATGCAATAAAAAACTGCTCCTGCTCGATGGCCACAGCCACAGCCTGGAATAAATAACTCCCTGTCCAATGCCAGCAGTGGGAAGTGCTTTGGACCAGAGGCTTTTTGGACCCTCATCCCTTTATAGAACTTTATAATCATAGAGTTGTTTAGGTTGGAAAAAATCTCTAAGATCATTGAGTCCAACTGTTCCGCCAGCATTGCCCAGTTCACCACAAAACTGTGACCTAAAAGCCACATTGACACGTCTTTTAATCCCTGCAGTGACTCATCCACCTCCCTGGGCAGCCTGTTCCAATGCTTAACAACCCTTTTAGTGAAGAAATTGTTCCTAATATCCAATCTAGAAGTCCCCTGGTGCAGCTTGAGTTCACTTCCTCTTGTCTTGTCCCTCGTGATTTGGGAGAAGAGACCAACCCCCAACCTCCACCTGAGTGCAACCTCCTTTCAGGAAGCTGTAGAGAGCATAAGGATCTCCCTGAGTCTCCTTCCCTCTGGGCTGAGCCCCCCAGCTCCAGCTTTTCAGCCCAGCACATGTGTGAGTGCAGCACGTGCCCCGTGGCAGTCACCCACCATCCCTCATATATAGCAGGGCAAAGCAAAAGGAGAAGTCCCAGGGGCTTTGCCATTGAAAAACAGCAGATTCTTTCCCCTCTCATCATTAACTGACCCAGCCAGCACAGCAGAGCTGGCACTACGCTCTGCTACCCTTTGTAATGAAATCACTGCCCGTGCGCGAGAAACAAATTTAACGATATGATACTAATAGGGTTAGAAATTTCCCGTGCAAATATTAATAATTTATATCTACATTCATTTTTTTTAATACAGCTTGCAGTCTGTAGCAAGGAAGTGCTGAGGTCTACCAGCCTCTCTCACAGATCTTGTCTGGCAATACCCTGCTAGAGACAGAGGCCCCCAACACAATTTCACCTCAGATTCAAATTAGCTTTTGGAAATCATGTCCTGGCCCATTTCAAAAAAGAGACAATGCTTAAACAGGAGCACTGCTTGCATGGACCAACTGGAGGTGGATGTCAAGCCTTGGTGCTGCCCAGGCCCCTTCCCACAGACATCTTTGCAAACCCTGCACCAAGAGCCAGGGCTGCTGATACATCTGCAACAACCCAGGGTGAGCTGAGCTGCGTCCCAGCTGTTCCAGAACACATCAAGCACTCCCCTGCATCTTGAGGCAGCTGACAGCAGAAGGAGCAACCTTTGGGCTGCAAAGTCAGAGGGATTTAGGGACTGAGGAGAGGGGGGAAGGGGAGGGCATTTTATTTTAGAAGTAGGGAGGGATTGGTGCTGGATGTCCTTTTTTTCAGCAGTAAAAAAGTCTCTGAAAGGAAGGGCAGTGAGTGGGAACCTGCAGGGTTGAAAGAGAAGCTAATTCCCTCGGACAGGCATAATTGCTGCAATTCAGAATGGTAAAAATGTGAAATTAGGAATAATCAATGGCTGTTTATGATCTGTGCCTATATTGTGAATTCAGCTAATATGGAGTAATTACACTGCGCTAATTCCTGGTATTTGTCATCGTTCGGTTGCAGAGAAGTCCTGTAAAACAATAAAAGCAGATTGGCTGTGCTGGGCCCACAGACCGGGGGCTTAGCACCGCACGAGCTAATTTCTCGTTTAATAGTAAAAGCGGCTATGATTTCCCGGGTTTATTTTTCTCTCGCAGCAGCCGAGCCGGCGGCGGGCGGTGCGCGGGGCCCGGCGGGCGCAGGATGCGCTACACAACAGCACCCCCAAAAGCCGGCACACAGAGCTGCCGGGCCACCGCCGCAACCCAGGCCCCTCCCGGCCAAACAGCACCTGCCTGCTCTCGGGGAACGGCTGCCTCGCCTTTCTGTCCCATATCGTCAGATCAGCCCTCCTACCAAACTCTGTCCTCACGCGATTGTGCCCGGCGCAAGGTAACTGCACCGGCCTCTCACACGGACGCTCAGCCACCCGTGAAAGCTTTGGAATGGGCCATCGGTTTGCTGGCACGATCCCCTCTGGCCAGTGGAACAGTGCTGACTACTGACCTCTGCAAAGGTGGGAGAGCAGAGGTGAGTACAGGAGCAGGGTTGTTTAGTGGAGGGTGAATAATGCCCCAGAGCAGCGCAGGTGGGAGGTGTGGGTGCAGGGACAGCCCTCGCCCTCCTTCATCCCTCGCATGCGGCATGCGGGAAGCAGAGGTGGTGTCAGCACAAGACAAACAGAAGTTACAGATCGTTTCCTTTCAGAGGTGCTACGCTTAACATCTGCAGTACTTCAGCAGGAGCAATATGAAACCACACACCCACAGCGCTTACCAGTGACCAAACCTTTCCTAAGAGGGTTTGTCAAGAGTTTATCCCGGTGAGCACACCCCTGAAAAGCAGCTTTTCCTGGGACTGCAGAGCCTGACAGGGGATCTCTGGGGGAAACCTCCTCCCAGTGCTGAACTTCCACGTCCTGGGAGGGAAAGTCCTGCAGTCACTTTCTTGCACCAGTGTCCCAGTGCTCCCCTGCGCTCACTGCGGGTCAACGCACCCAGTGTTGACACTGAGGGAGGGGGAGGAGAGACTCCTCACTCCCCAGCTCGCTCCTGTTGATCTACCACAGTGCTGATCACAGTGCAGTGAGTTTGCACCACTGATTATTCATTACCCAGTCTGGCAGCTTTTTGATACCACATTTATTTTTTTTTCTTAATATCTTTTTTTCTATATCATGCAAAACCCCCTGGGGAGCCTGCAAATGAGACTTGATGCCATTTCATTGCACTGCACCAGTTAATTATTTGCTGAGTCAAGACTAAGCTGATGCCCCACTCCCAGCACTTGACACATTCCCTCATGTTAGACAGGATTTAAAAGTCCATTTCTGCTGTGTGCCACAGTGGATGGGCAAAACCTGGGCTACCACAGGATGCAGAGAAGGGACACGAGGGCTTCCCACACCAGTGTGTGCCACAAGGAAAGCCCACAGTTCCCCATCCTTTCCTGTGGTTTCAGGGAAACATCTTGGATGAAATGTTCAGTTCCAGAGAGCAGAAGCATTTCACACAAGGTTTACTTGCTGGACTCTCCTGGCCCTGCTGATGGTTTTTGCTCATTTCCTCTGCAAGCAGCAGAAATGCCTCCATCTCCACAGAGGACTTGGCCTCAGGCCCCTTGAAGCAGAAGGCAAAACTCATGGTGGAACAGGCCTCCCCCAAGGTGTTAAAATCCCCATGCCATGGGCCTGCTCCTGCAGGGGCAGGAAGCAGGGGACATAGCAGGGATGAGAGCTGTGGCACTCCAGGGCTTGGGGCACTTTGTTATTGAGCTGAGCCAGTTATTGCCAGCAGCTAAACAAACTAATAGGAAGGATATTTCCCCAGAGAGGGAGAAGGGTTTTGATTTAGACTGTGCTGTTTAAGCTCAGACTCTCACCACAGCTAAAATTTCCTTCCGAGGGCAATAATTATCCAATGCAGAGCCCAGGCATGTGTTTGCTTTTCTGCTCCCTCTCTGGAAGGGTTTGGTTTAGAGGCTGTGATTTCCCACCGTGTTCAGCACCCTCTGCACCTCTTGCCCAGCGCTGAGGACCAGAGCTGGGGGGAAACAAGCAAAGCTCAGTACACAGCTTTATCCAGAGATCACCCTCAGGTATTAAACTAATTATCAGGAAGCAGTGTTGGCCCCACAGGGGCTCTGCTCCAGCCCTGTGCAAGCTGCAGTCCCAAAGGCAGCGCTGTCACTGCCAGCCCCACATCGCCTCCACTGGTTCTTGAATGCAAATTGCTTTAAAGGCTCCAAGAGAAATTTGGTTTTCCTAAGTGATAAGGATGGAAAAGAAAAAAGGAAAGAAGGAATGGGAACACTTTTGTTCTTGGCTGCCAGGTAAACAAAGTTCAACTTTGGAAAAAACAGAAAGCCCCTCATGCTAACTTCAGGAGTAATATCTTCCTACAGAATCATATTAATAATAATTTCTTCCTTCAGAACCATAATGATAACAATGACTAAAAAGAAAACAGCCTAAATCTGTATCTCGAGTTAACTCATGACTCCTTTAGAGTTCAGGACTGTTGCTGGATCAATAAATGCTTATTTGGAAAAGGAGCCTCCAGCTTCCTGTAAATGAGAGGCAGAGAAGCAGGACTCGGGGCCAGCCCACACACATGCAGCACAGCTGGGGGAAATCCTGACAGATCGGGTTTTTCTGGGTTTACCCCAGTTTGGAGAACACCACTCCTGGCTTCATGCCCACCTGTCCCCATTGCAGCACCCCCTGTCAGCTCAATGTGCTGGTTTGGTGAAAGAACAGAAAGCAGGGCTGGTGCCCACCCTGGGAGAGGTTTTCCTCTTCCGACCTGCCAGAAAGACAAGGGCCAACGTGAAGGAAACCTCCAAAGGAAATGCATGAGCTCGTGGCCGCGGCAATGAGCGTTTTCTCCCTCCCGGGGGAGAGCTGCTCGCAACCACCGCGGCCACCGTGGCCCGTAGGCTGTGCCAGCCCCTCGCCAGGCAGGGAGATAAGGCCTGGGGAGGTGCCGTGAGTCACGGCGGGCTGGGCGGGCTGCGCTGCCGAGCACACGGAGCCGCAGCTCCCCGGGATGCCCGAGCGCCCGCGCGGGACGGCCCGGCCGGGACTCTGAGCGGTACGTGGGCTCGTCCCGTCCCCGGCCCGGGAAATGCCTTTGCTACAGCGCGACCGACATAATGTGTGCTGCAGCGCTTTTCTTTCGGCTTTCTGGCGGGTTAGGGGGTTGCACGGGGAAAGCTTTAGTTGTTCTTCCTTCTCGTAGGCTGGAGGTGAAGGGGAAGCCCCAGTGCTGGCATCCTTTCCGTGGGGTGCAGATTCTGCTGTGATGGTGCCACGGGCAGAACTAATGAACTCCCTGTGTCAATAGGGAGCTGTGATGTGCTGGAATCAGCTCTGTGATCATGGCAAGATCGGGCAAGATCGTGGTGGCTGTGGATGAATTAGCAGGGTGTTCACTGTGCAAAGTGTGGGGCTCGTCCAAGGTCCAGCTGCTGCTCAGGGTATTGTGTTTTCTCTTGCACTGCTGAAAGAGATGGTGTAGGGACCAGGTCTTGCTGCCCACACAGTGCCAGGAGGGACAGAATTACTTCCTTTAAAAGCTGATGGCATCATCTGGAGTTTTGAGAAACCAGACTATATGGAAGGGTAGGAGGACACAAGGTACCAAGTGCTTTCTGGCAGAAAGCAGCAAACACTTCTCAACAGCCCAGATAACTCTGGGCTTGTGCCAGGACCAGTTTTGCCATAAGATGCCCTCTCCAGCCATTTCATGGATGCAGCAGCTGTCCAAGTATTTTTATAAGCAAGGAAATTTATAAGTCCTCCAGCAAACAGCACCATCCTATTGAGCAACTCAGCAAAGCTCAGCCGGACTGATTCCTTTTGAGACTGAAAATGGCACTGTAGCATCCTCCATTCTCCTGTGGTGAACACAGGGTGGATGTGCACCCACCCTGCCATCCCTCCTCTGCACCCCTGCATTCAGTTGTGCAGGAAAATCCTGACTTTTGGACAGGTGGCTCGGTGTGGGTGTGGGCATTTGGCAGTCACCCTTTCTGGAGTCACATCCCTACTCTGCACCAAAATGATTTTGTTCACAGTCAGGGACCTGTTGGGAGAGAGAGGGGCATGTGGGGCTCAAAAGCAGGAAAAAAAGGAAAAAAAGGGGAGGAAAAAGGCAGAAGTTTGTGGGGAAGAGAAGTAAAGTTTTCCCGCAGCCCTGAAGTAGAACAGGAACATTCACCTGGTGCATCCCGGAAAGCCTCCCTGGGAGGGCAGGGATCTTTCTGTTCTTCCCAGCAGCAGTGACTCAGCTCCGCCCAGCGGCACTTCAGGCCAGAGCAGGCTTCGGGGGAGCTTTTGTTTTACAACACCGTGAGCCTCTTTAGCAATATTTGTCCAAGAACTTTCTTGTTCCTGGAATGTTTTGTTAAGTAAGTAAGTTCCAGGTTTATTAGACAAATAAATAATTGTTTAACACCTACCACAATTCCTTCTTTTCTCCCTCTCCTGCCAGCAGTGGTCTGGCAGGTGCCAGAGAACAGGTGCTTTTATTCTGGCACAACCCTAGGAAGAAAAAAAAATTATCAATGCAAACAATTAAAAAATAATATAATAGAAATCCCAGGACAAGGCCACCCTCTTGTAATGCAATCAGGTTCCAGGAATTTCAACACCCAGGGACTTCACCCAGTAAATTTTATCTGGGATTAAGATAAAGATAAATAGCCCAAGGAAATACACTCTTCCCTAAAGCACTGGCATTTATTGTTTAGTTTTTCCATTTCTCTTCCTCTGCAATGAAATCAATATGTGCAAAGAAGAAACACAACTTTGGTGAAAGGGAGAAGTGTGCAATGGGCCCCAGTGAGGCCACTGTTCCCTGTAGCACTGGGGACCAAACAGGGAAGGTTTTGCAAACACAGTGGAGGTTTGCTCTGTTCACTGTGTTCAACTCACACCCCAGTCTGAATCCTCACCAGATCCAGGCTCTGCTCATGGCACTTGTGGGGAAGACAGCAAGCTCCCAAAGCAAACTAATACCAGTTTTGAAGTCTCCACAACTTGCCAAGGGGAGATTGTGAAAACTGGCCCCATTTTCTGACCTCATCATCAGATCAGGCACTGGGATGGGAGCCAGAAATGGGAAGAGGATTCTTGTGTTTATAAACTTCATGCTGAAAGGAGAAAAACAAAAGAGCCTGGTGCTCCCCCTCCAGATCCAGCCACAGGCAACATTTGTCCTCCAAAACCTTTAAACTGTCCTTTCTCATGTCTGTGCCTCTTATACCAGCTCAGTGAAATGGACTTGCTTATGCCAGCTCTGACACAAGCTTTAAAATCCATTTCAGAGTAACTGTGCTGAGGGCTGGGGTGTGGGGAAGGGCTTCAGGCATCCCTGACCCCCCTGCCACCTCCCGCGGGGACAGATTCCTGCTCCAACCTTCCTCGGAGAGGAGCAGCTGCAGGGAGAGGGGAGATGCTGCTGGGGAGCCGGTGTGCTCAGCTGATACACTGTCAAAACCACATTGTCTCTGTACCCGGGGGACACAAATACCTCCCGAGGCTTCCTCTAAAATGCAGAGGGGGAAGCTGGTAGCTCCGTGCTGGAGCAGCTTTGGCAGACCGTCCTTGCCGAGTGTCACAGCAGGGCTGGGCACAGCAGAGGGGTCTCTTGGGGAGAAGTGCCGGGCTGCAGAAACATCAGCTGAAACTGTGGGGCTGCCTAAAAACCCCCGACAGTGAGGCTGCAACCCAGCCCTGGGTGTAGGGGAAGCCACGGGGAGCATCTCCTCAGGGCACTGAGAGGGGACGTGGGTCCATCCAGCCCGGGGCCCAAGGGCTCCACGGCCACGGTCGACAACACAGCGAGCCCTGGGAGGGGACCCGGAGCAGGGCTGGGCAGGAGGAAAAGCTCTTTCTCCTTCCTCATGACGCAGCAGCCTGAAATCAACATTCAGCCCAGCCCTGCTACAGCCCGCTGCTCCTTATTTACCCTTCAAACAGGAAAAGCAACTCTCAGCACAGCCCTTTTACAAATTTTCTGTCAAACGTTACTAAAGGGCTGCTTTAATTAACATAAAGCTCATTCACTCTGAGCACCCATTCACAAGTGACAATTCACCGTAGGACTCCAGCGTGGCTTCCAGGACAGAGGTTCAGCAGACTGCAGCCCCAAATTTCAAAGGTAGGAGTGGTCCCAGCTCCTAGATGTTCCCTGTGTGTGGGGTGACAGTGCCTGTCCCATCAGTCAGGGTGGCAGCAGGACAGAGGGCAGCAGATGGACTCTCCCGGGTAGGAAATAGTTCATGCTCCAAATTACAGCCACGGCCTGTCCACAACACTCCAGGATTTGGCCAAGTGGAAATATTTCTGTGTTTAAGTCAGGTGTCCACAAAGCTGGCTGCTCTCCTCAGCACAGTGGTGCTGCCCTTCTTCCCTTCTCTTTTGGATTTTAAGGAAGACAAGCTTATTTCCAGAGATTCCCCTGACTGGGCAAGGCCAGATCACAGCTTGTCCTCAGACAGCATTTTGCAGTCCCTAATATTTGAAATCTATTTTGCATCATCCCAGAAGGGAATGCAGCAAAGCTGTGATTGAAAGTGTCCACCTCATTGCTATCAGCAGAACAGACAAGGCTGGTCCATTACCAAGAACCAGGGGCACTGGGGCAGCAGACACAGGGAAGGGCTCTGAGGCTCCCGAAGGAAGCGAGTTTGGTCAGTGCAGCCTGCTCCAGGGCTTAATCAGGGTGGGAATAAGCAATTGTGTATGATAAGAAGTTTTGCATCTTGGATGACGTCCAAGCTATTCTAAATATGACTAAACATAGCAATTATCTTCTCATCTAGAACCTGCCTGGCTCTGGTGGGTTCCAGGCACTCCTTAAGGCATCGCCTTCTTTCCTCAGGGTGAGTGTGACTGTCAGTCCTTCCCAGCTGTGCTCTCTGCCCACCACCATGCGGCTGACAAGTAAGAAGGGACATATATTTACTTTTGTTTGTCTCTTTTTCTACAGTTCTTTATGCCTCCTTCTCATTTACATGATTCCTTCCAAGCCCAGCAACCCTGCCTTTCCCCTGCCAGGGAGATAGGAAAGGGCCTTTGTATAAGCATCAGGTTTTTACAAGATTTGTGTAGATTTCAGCCTGTTGTATTTTTCCCAGTGAAACCTCCTGTGACTGGGAAGAGATGGCTATTGAGACATTCCTGGTTCCATAAGAGCCATTCAGCTGCAATAAAAGTACATTTTTCTACTCTCTTTCCATGCAGGACTGGAACGTTTTGCTCTGATGAGTGCTGCTTTAAAGCCAAATGCCAATCACAGTTGTATCAGCAGCTGCTCGGCTGTAGCTAGTGACTAATTGGGGGATAGCAGCCTTCCCAGCACTGGGAACAGAAGAAATATTTGGATTTACATAGCTTTCTGAGTAATTATCAAATTTACTTTAACTTAGAGGGAAATACGAATAGTGCCTCCCAGTAGAGCAGTAATGCCTATCTGAGCATCACCACACACTCTAGAGATGGTAATTAAGAGATCAGAATCCATTTGGAGGGTGAGGGATTGTTAGCTGCCTTTCCACACCATGGCTGTCACCCTGTGCCTGGTAGCCTTGGGACACATGGATCAAATCCCAAGAAACCAGAGGGATGATCCAGTGCCTGCCCTGTGCTGCAGCTCTGCTCTCACCTGGCTCCTGTCCCACCCCTGGCAGGTGTGATCCGGTTCGTGGTGCTGCTCATCACCCTGCTGGGCACGTGGTTCATCATGCAGACCTACTTCCACCGCAGCTGGAAAGCCATCAGCCTGCGGAGCTGGCTCGGTGAGGCACCGACAGGCTCCAGAGGGAGCCAGAGGGAGGGTGAGAGGCTCCTTTGCAAGCCAGACCCCAGAGCTGGATATAGTTGCCCTGACCACTTGCATTTGCAGTCTCTGGCCGAGGCTTTAGCCATCAGCTCAGACCTGTAGGGCAGGGAGGGGACAGTGTAGGGGGAAGCTGCTCTGGGGTAGGTGGATCCAGGGATGCCTGGAGAGCTGGTGCCTGAACAGTTGCTCCTGGCTTGGGGAAGAGCCAGCTCTCCAGGGTGTCTAATCCTCTTACTTGATACCCACAGGTACCATGAAAAAGCCCAGCAGTGAGTATTGCCCTCAACTTCATCTCCATCACACAACTCCACTCCAGGGTTCAGGGGGATGATGGAAGCATGAGAGCTGCCTTCAAGAGCCCCTTCCTTGAGGCAAAAACACCACTCTCCCAAACACAGGGGATTTTGCTACTGCACACAGCAATGAGGCTTTGGCAGGTCCCTGCCTTGGCCAAGAATGGGGAAAGTCTGGGCAGAAAAGCCCCAGGGGGTTTGCCTTGGACACCAGCTCCGAATGCTCCCGGCACACACCGTGTGTCACACCTGGAGCAGCACCTGGCCTTGGCACCATAAACCTCAAACAAGAAGCTGCTTCCAGTCCCAGGACAAGCCTCCTTCGTGCAAGAAGTTGCTCTAAGTGTTGCCCCCTCAGTGGGCCACTGTACCCTGGTGCCAGCCCTGCTCAGCCCCTCAGGGACACAGCCAGTGTCTCCCCACGGGGCCAAAGCCATGACTCTGAGCCCCACTCCTCCCTTGCAGGTGAGAAGCTGCCCCGGCACAAGTGTGGGAACCAGAAGAGCTGCCCCCAGAATTATTTTGCCTTCAAGATCATCAGTGGTGCTGCAAATGTGGTGGGACCCTTGATCTGCTTTGAAGACTTGGTGTAAGCAGCACATGGCAGGGACAAGGCAGCTGTGGCTGGCCTGGCCTTCAAGGCAGCACGTTTGGCCTCTGCCAAGTACATCAATGGCCATCACAGTGTATTTGTTTTAAATAGAGTTCTTTGCTACCACCTCTGGGTATTTTGCCATCTGCAGCCACTTTTCCCCACCACAGTTTCACTGGCATCAGCATCTCCAGGGCATCCCTGCACTCACTGGTTCTCTCTGCTTTCCTTTCCAGCCTCATGAGCAGCGTGAAAAACAACATTGGCAGAGGCCTGAACATTGCACTGGTGAATGGTGAGTTGGGCAGGGCAGGCACTGACCCCCTTCTCCCCACTGCCAGGGGTCCTCCTTCCCCAGGAGTGCACAGGCCACTGGAGACCCCCATCCCAGGCACTGTGGCTGAGCCAAAGGCACTTCCATCTGCTGTTGCATGGAGAGCACAGCCACAATTATGGTTGCAAGCACTGCCAGTGAGAAGGGAACAAACACACCTGGGCCATGCACAACCAGCTCCACAAACTCCTCCAAGCAACACAGTCACCATCGCAGCAGATACAACACACTGAGGGAAGAGCAAAGCATTTTGCAAGGAACCCCAGGCTCATGGCCAGGCAAAGCCTAGAGCCACCCCAGTGCAAACTCACTGTGTTCTGTTTTCAATTTTAACCTTCCAGGAACAACTGGGAAGCTCCTGAAAACCGATGCCTTCGACATGTACTCTGGAGGTAAGAACAGTCACTGTGCTCCTTGGTGCTCCAGCCAGGGCTCACACCAGCACTGCTGGCTGCTGGCTACTTCAGCTGCTTATCCATCATGTATTTAATGATAAAGTCGAGTGGACTCTGACCAGACTTGCCAGACCGGGTGGTAAAAGCCCAGCTTTCCCTGAGGCCATCAAGCCTGGTGTCTTCACAGTGCTTCCACATCCAGGATTGGCTTCTCGCTCCTTTTACATGCATGTAATAGCCTGGCAAACATGATTTCACCAACTCGAATAAACCAAAGCACCTGAGACTCGAGAAAGGTACTTTCTGAGATCAGGTAGTTACACTAATCCTGATACTTTGCAATCTGTAAAGTAATTTTTGAATGCTGAGCATTCAGGTGGCTGAGCAGCAGCTCATTACCCTGCCTTTCTCAGCAGGATAAATGAAGGAGCTCAGGGAGACGTGGCCCCCTCGATCACTCCTTGGGTTTGCAACCTATTTTTGGTAACTCTGGAGTTTTAAGGAGAATCGCCAGTATAATGAGATGTCCAGCCAAGTTCGTGAGTGAGAAGCTCAGTGGGAGAGGCACTGGGAAGAAAGCAGCACTCAGCTCATGTGCCACTAGATGGGGCATTGGATTCAAGCATCCCACAGATGCGAGATGAGGAATACTTCCCCCAGTACAGCCAGAGACAGGATGACAGGGGAGGCAGCTCTGCGGCTGAGCAGGTTCATTTCTTGTGTTGGGAAGTAAATTCACACAACTAAATTTCAGAATTAGCAAGCAAAGCTTAGGAGGAATTTCCCCTCTGCAGCTGTTCCAAAAGGAGAACATCAGTCCTGTGCACTGCAGGAGGGGCCAGGTGAGAACACAGGATGGGCACTGCATCATTTGGGAGCCCACCCTTGCCCCAAGCCCATGGCCCCAAATTCTGACTAGGACCAGCACAGCCATGTCACTTCCCACCAACCCAGGGGAGGCTCCTCCAGCTACCATGCAGAAGTTCCTGCTAAATCCCTTTTTCTCTCCCTAATGCTCTTGTCTCCCAGACATTACCAAACTGCAAACCTTTCTCCAAGGGATCGAGCGCGGCACCCTTGTTCTGACAGCAAGCTACGATGATGCTGCCACAAAGTGAGTTTGCCCACGAGAGCAACACCAGGCTCCCCAAAAATACATAGCTGGGGGAGCTGGGCATGCTGCTGCCACCAACAGAGAGGGTAAAAGAGGGGACACCCACCTGGCACCACACTGACACCTTCTTACCCTCTTTCAGGATGAATGACAAAGTACGGGCATATTTCACGGAGCTGGGCAGCAGCCACGTGGGCAAGCTGGGCTTCCGGGACAACTGGGTCTTCCTGGGAGCAAAAGGGCTGATGAACAAGAGCCCCTTTGAAAAGGTGCATGGCCCTCCTGCAGAGCTCTGCAGGCTCTGTCCTCTTTGTGGCACCTCCTGAGCTACATCTCACCTGCCTGTCTGCAGAAGACAAGGACCAGTGGCTTTATTTTCTGTGTCAAACCGAGCTGCAACTTTTGCCACATTGCAGGCTTGTACTCTTCCCACCTCCTCATTCATCTTCTCTCTCTCCTTTTTCCTGCAGCACATTAAAAATGACAAAGAGACAAATAAATACGAGGGCTGGCCTGAGCTGCTGGAGATGGAGGGCTGTGCCCCCAGGAAGATGGACTAGCATCAAGCTCCAGCCTGCCATGGAGGGCAGCTTCACCAGTCACACAGGGACACCAGCCCCACCGTGGGGACTCCAGCCTCTCCACTGCCAGGTCACAGAGTCCAGAAGCTACTGCCTGCTCATGGAACTGGCTGTTTCACTGCAGGAACTGTACAGGGCTTGGAGAAGAGCTGTACAAGTGCCTGCAGAGCCTGAGCTAACACGTGGCCAGGTTGCAGCCAAGCCATCCTTATCTATGGGTCAACTGGGGTGTTTTATTTTTCTATCTTTAAACTAAAAACTTTGTGAAGGTTTTATAAATTTCTTAAATGAGATTTCTAATTATAAAACACTACCTTCTCACTTCTATTTTCAAGCATAATCAACACTTTCCCCCACAGGCACAGCATGCCAGGTCCTCTGCCACCAGTCGAGCATCCCCATCACCCATCCCACAGCCCTGCACACAGGAGCTCCCCCTCCCCACATGGCACAGGGTAAAGTCATCCCCGGGGATGCTCAGACTTTTTGGTTTCCCCTTGGAGCTCTTCCCAATGTCCTACAGTCTCCTGCAGCCACAGTAAGGCCAGAAATCCACAGGAATAGCATGCAGCAATGTAGGTTAATGTTTGCAGACCAAAATATCCTTCCTGGGTGTTACAAACCGGTTTAAACCCAGAACAGCAAAGAACACTGAGTCTCTGTGTATAAAATGGAAAGAACTTTGAAGGTTCAAAATACTCCCAAAAGCGAGTTAAAAACCAAACGAGATTAAATGTTGATGCCAAGAAAAAAATATTTATGTATTTAATAGTGAGAGAGGCAAAGAGAAAGAAAGTGAAAAGTAGAGAAAAGTTATAAAAGGCTAAGGTTACTTTAGAAAGCATAGGATAGGTCACCACCACACTGTGCAAACTTTGTTGCTGCTGAGACGGGGTGGGGGGAGCGCAGCAGGTTTTGCCCTTTTATTTTCTGCTCTTTGAAGGGTTTTATCTGCCTTCGGCGACCTCTGGAGCCGTTGGGCTGGAAAGCGGCGGCCCCGAGGGGCAGCGCACCGCCGGCTGCTGCAGCCGAACCCGGCGCACTCGCGCTGCTCTCGCCGCGGGACGCAGGACCGGGCTGGGGGCTCCACACCTGCCCCGTGATTTCGGTCCAGCGGGCGGCACCGGCTCCAAGAGGCCTCAGCGTCTCTCAGCAGGCGATGGGGGGCGGAGGGAGGCGAAGCTCAGGGATTCTGCCCCGCGCTTTCCTCTCCACATTTTGCACCAGTTTTGCCTTCCTTTTTATGGGCCTCCGAGCGGGCTACTCACAGTTCATCCCACCCGTAGTTTTCGGGTGTTCAAGAGTGATTGTGATAAGCACACGTAATGACGAAGCACTTTTTGAAGCCATTCTCTTATCAGATTCTTACACTGCCTTAAATCCAAACTAAATCCTCTGTGACACATGCCCGTCAAAGGTCAGGATAATGCCAGGGATGTGCCAACCTTGCTTTTTCCTCAGAGAGGGAGGGATGGATGGATGGATGGATGGATGGATGGATGGATGGATGGATGGATGGATGGATGGATGGAAGGAAGGAAGGAAGGATGGATGGATGGATGGATGGATGGATGGAAGGAAGGATGGATGGAAGGAAGGATGTGCAGGTTTCTTGGGCAGCTGAAGTTGTGCAGCACAACCAATAGGTGGGAGCCTTTTACCGGCAGAGCCGGAGCCGGCATCACTGCGGAGCGACACAACGCACCCGGGCTGGCAGCCACTGGGGTCAGCCACACACCGGGAGCTGCGCCCCGACCTGGGGGCAGCCGACACCACCGGGAGAGGAAAGATCCCCGCCCAAAGGCGGGGCGGGAAAGCCCCACTGTCCTCCTGGAGCAGTCCCTACCCTGCTGCCCAACACCGAGCAGGTCCTGGGGAGCATCTGCCCGCTGCTCCTGTCCAGATGCATCAGCCAAGCACCGTCTGTTCCCAACCCCTCCCTGAGCCCCTGGCACTGCTGGGATCAGATGAGCTGCACGGGTGACGGCCGGGCTTATCTGTCATCAGAGACAGGGATGAATTTGCATCATGTACAGACTTTAATTTCCGATGATTATATCTGCGTTTTCCTCATTCTCTGAAGCAGACCAGTAGTTTTGCAGAACACGAGGATGGAGTGTTTCTCCTGGAACATTTGGAGCTGCATGGGATAATAGATTGTCCTGCACAGCCTCCTCTGCTTCCAAGAGCCCCTGCACAGCTCCTGACAGGCAGTTCACAGGGTTATCCGAGCCCTCAGGTCAGCCCAGGGGAGCAGAGGTGAGGAGCACGGGCAGGATAAGGCCAGGAAAGGACACGGCCTGTCCTGTGCTGGCCACCTGAAGGATGAAACCCTGGATCCAAAATTCACCACCACCAATCAACTGGTTCTCCCCAAGCAAGGAAAAATCTCCACATAAACTGTGTAACACCTGTAAGAATTTCCAAAGGCAGAACTGAAATAAAACCCCAAAACAGCCACCACAGAGGAATCCCTGAAGAGATGTAGTATTTTATCCCAGCTTATCCTCCCACGCTCTTTGCACACACCTGATGGCACTGAGGGAAACCTGGGCCATAAATCGATCCCTAAATCTGCTGCAACAACAGTGGTTAATCCCAAGCGCTGAATCATCCCTACCCATGGCAGCAGCGAGAAATAACACAACGAGCAGACACAACAGCCCTGCCGAGCTGCCAGCATAAATATGCCAACTATTTTAAGCCCCTCAAAGGATCTAGATTCACTCATAAACCAAACTGAAAACAGCCCAAGAGCTGTAAAGGTGGCTCCACCGGGTAAACCAGAGCACAGCATCAACTACAGCCCCGAAAACAACCAGCCCCATTCAGCTGCAGGAAACTCTTACTGCCCCTTTGCAATGCACATTAGAAATCTGGTTTAAAGCCAAAATAAAGGGAATTTATGTTTCAGCACACTACAGGCAGTTAAAACTAGCTCTGAATTCACCACAAAGCAGTTACGAAGGTACATCACTCTTTTCAAGAAATAGGGAGAGCTAAAAGGGCAACTCTTGTGCAGGGACCTTCAGTAGCAGCCAGTGTTTTGAAGAGCCATTCCTGCCAAAGTCACTGTGTCCCAATAAATAAATCAGAGTTTTTTAAATATACAGACACTGAGAGGTAGGGAATAAATATGGATTCATGAGTCAAATTGAGCTTGCTAATTTCTTTAAAAGGATCTGAAAAGGACAGTGGGTGCAGGGACAGCAATCTCCAAATGAGGTTTTGCAGTGCCTTGGCATTTTGAAAGCTCTGTTACTGAAGGGACAGGCACCTACCTGGCTGGTTTGCACTGTGCCACATCCCCAGAGTCTTCACCAAACACAAGCCTGACCTGCCCGGACTCCCAGGATGCAGCTTCAGGTAACCTGGGCTCACCTGGGGTCACAGCAGGCACCAAGGCTGCAGCAGCAAACAGGCAGCCTGGGGTGTTTGCAGGAGCAAAGTTTGCAAAATCCAGTGCTGCAACAGGAGCTGAGAGCCAGGATACAGACAGGCAGCAGAGGGATAATCTTCCTTTATTTTGGGGGGTTCATTTGGGCAAAGCACCAAAGGAGTATCCAGGAAAGATGCCACAGGCAAGGACCTGCGGGTGCCGGGCCGCAGCTGGGCGAATCCGCATCCTGTGACATCTTGCCCTGTCAAGTGCAATTACTGTAATCTTCCACAGCCTCTCAAAATACGGATCCCGGCTTAGAAACCGGGCATCCACAGCATGAAAGCTGCCTTTGTGCCCGGGCAGAGCCTGGGTGCGAGCCAGCCGTTAGGTGCATGAAGAAAATGAGTTCTCCACGTGCTGGAAGAAGGGAGGAAAAGCAAGCTTTCCCACCCGACCCCGCCACAGACGGGCTGGATTTCACCCACGTCTCCCCACAGCAGCCGCCGAGGGGCCGGGAGCGACACGGCCGCCTGTCCCCACTGCAGTAACGGGGCCGCGACCGCAGGGAGCCGGCCGGTCCCGCAGCGCGGAGAGCGGAGCACAGCCCACACATCCCACCATGGGGGCGTCTCACGGGAAAAAGGTAACGGGGCGGGTTTGCTCAGGGCTGTGGTGGCGAGATGTGATGGAGAAGGCACCGTCTGCTCACGTGGTGCTTGTTTTGCCCCGCTAAGGCGGCTGATGGCAGCGAGGGATTAGAGGGAAGGGACGCGCTCCTGGGTGTGGGTGCCACTCAGCAGGGCTGGATTAGGTAATTCCATCTAATGGGCTCAGCATCGGGGCCTGCCGGGGCTTTCAGGACAGCGAGGAGGGGACTGGAGCATTGCAAGCATTGCATGAGGACAGACAAAGTTTGGTTCTCTGGGGAGAAATCTCAGGTTTGTTCTGAATGCATCCAGCAGCCTCTGGGATGTCTCCTGTAGATGCAGTGCAGAGCAAGCCCTCAGTATTTCTTGGCTTGGGAATTGGTGCCAGCTCCCTCCCAGGACAGGGAGGAGCTGGGCCAGGTCCCACAGCACCAACATATGTCCCCCTCCTCCAAATACCCTGGGGAGAGCAGTCAAACAGCTCCAAATGGAAACAGTTTTCTGGAGTCAGAGCCCTGCAGAGGTGGCTAGAGATGGTTGTGCTGAGGATGTTGGATGTCATTTTGCTTCCATGGCTGATGACATCAGTGCCTAGAGATGCATCATCCCTGCTCAGTTGCAGTGCTGTGTAGGGAATTAGGCTTCCACAGCTCATCTCCCAGCTCTAAGAGAGCTTGTGCACAACACCAGGCCAGTAACTTCTACTGGAATGGGGGCAGCAGTGACCCTTTGCCCCAGCAGGGACCCTTCAGGCTCAGCTGAGCAAGACTGTGGCCTTCAGAGGTTTGGGCACCTCCAAACTAAGTGCCTTTTAGAATTCTGCAAACTTGCTGGACTTTCTTCCAAAACCAGAGCTAGACACTCTTACAGGGCAAACATGTGAAAAAGCAACCCACTGGCCAGTGTTAGCAACACCCAGAAGGAAAATCAGAGCTGGAGTGGGACTAATGAACATTTATCTACTTTTCTGGGTTTCTGACAAGTGCCAGGGACGGGAGGTGCTGCTCCAAGTCCCATCCCAGGTACCAATGCCACGCTGGCCTCAGCACACACAGGAGCCCCGGCTGTTCCTGAGGCTCAGGGCTACAACACACCCAGCAGGAGCCATGCTCTGCCCACAGCTAATCCCCAGGCCCCTGCTCACGTGGCCGTGACCTTCAGGCCCCGGCGCATTTGCAGAGGCATTACTGGAAGCAGGGAAATAAGCTGGTTAGGTCAGGCTTGGCTCAGAGCCTCCCAGTTAAGCCCTGCTGCATACAAAGCAGCCCATGCCAGCCTCCTGACCACCAGACCAGACTGATTTTGGACAGCTTTCCCCACTGTTCCCTCTCTCTGAAACACCACGATCCCACCACAGCCCGGCACTGAATGGCCTGGCTTTGAAACACTGCCGGGAGCTTGGGCTCTCCAGCTTCCTGGCAGCTCCTAAAAGCTGAGACAGTTTTACTTTCATGGGTACCAAAAGGTCAGAGATGTCACTCCCATTTCAGCCTCCCAAATGTTGCCTGGGTTGACAAAAGCCTGTGCCACTGCCCAGCTGGCACCAAGCAGGGAAGTCTGACTGGCAGCTCCTGGGTCAGTGCTTTACCCTTAGGCTGATGCTGATGGGAGATGAAAACAAGACAATTCTTTCAGCTACCTTTCCAGGGTGAGCATGAACAGCAGGATCCAGCTCTCCTGAAGAGCAGGATGAGTTCAGGTGACAGGCAGGAAAGCTCCCCTTCCCCAAACCCTTGCAGAACCAGCACAGCTCAGGGCACAGGGACCTGCCAGGCCCCAACCCATCAATCAGCAACAGCCCAGAGAGGACCCACAGGGAGCACAGAACAGGGCTCAGCACCCCTTGCCAGCACTGCCTGCATTAGCAGTCTCAGCTGTACCTCTTTTAAGCTTAGTCCAGAACAGCGCTCCAAGGGGATTACAGTAGTGGATTGTGGAGTGCAAGGCAATCCCCAGCTCCACAACAAAAGGCACCAGAAAGGTTGCCAGCGTGGCTCCAAGGACATTTTTACTTTAAAAGGCTGCATCTAGTCCCAAAAAACCTGTTCTCCTATCACCAGTGTTCTGTGGGCCCAAGCCAACAGCAGGGCTCCAGCAAAACACAGATCCTTGCTGAGGTACCCTTCTCTCGAAGGGAAGGCAAGGACTTTGCCACAGGCTGGTTCATGGATGCTGCACAGCTGGTGCTGATTCTCTGATGAGCTGGTGATGATTCCCTGCTGATTCCTCTGCTCTGCAGGGCTTCAGCCCCATGGTGTGGCTGACATCCCTCTAACCTCAGCAAACATCCTTCGAATAATCTGCAAGCACAGCCTCACCAGCAACAGATCCCCAGGGTGCCAGGGCAGATGCTCCAGACCCTCTGGCAGTGGAGGAGATTGTTCCCAGGCACTTGCACTTCTCCAGTTCTTTTCTCCACGTTTTCTCAAGGCAGAGTTTGCATAGTGGCTGTTTCCCCAGGGAAAGTTCTCTGTCCCCAAATTCCCAAGAGTGTCAGTTTACACTAATGTCAGATGAGCCCGGATTAGCCCTGCTGCTGAGCGGGGAGCTCTGCTCTGTGGCTGGTTTAGAACAACAAGAGGCAGCACGCCAGTGCCAGGGAGAGAGGCTCTGCTTGTTCAGGCAAACCACAGTCCCTGGCTGCCCATGCTGAAAACAGGGCTTTGAGAACATCCTTTAAAACCCTTCCATCTGAGCGGGACAGGACAAGCATTTCTGGGAGCTGCTGCTGGGATTTCCCCACAAGCACGATTTGCCCCACTAGTGAGGGATCCCCACAGTCTGGCCAGAGAAGTGTTTTAGGCTGTGCCACAGAAAGACAGAGGTCTGAAACAAGCAGCACCTTGTGACATCCCAAGGAAGACCCATGGTCCAGCAGCCCCTCTCAGCTCTCACGTGGGAGGAAATACTCCTCCAAGACAGTGAGCTGGGACACCTCTGCTCCATCACGCTCCACAGAGCAGCAGGCACAGTGGGATTTTCCTGGCTCTCCCTGACAAGTATTTCAGAGATACTTGTGTAGCCAGTGTCCCTGCCAGCTCTTTGAAAGTGTCCTCGTGCCTGGGCAGCACAAGACCCCTCTGAGGGACCCTGCCTGCTCTGACACTGCAGCCCCAGCTGTCCCCTCCTCATCAGCCAGGGCTCCAGGGCTGCTCCACTGCCAGCAAGAGGGGCTGCAGCTGCCCAGGCCCCCGAGCAGAACAAGTCCCAGTGACAGTCACAGAATGCCAACAGCTGTTTGGTGACACTGGCCCCGGGAGCAAATCCAAACACCGGATGGCAACCAGGAACCACAATGCCTCAGAGTCCTTAGCATTGCACTTCTTGGGGAGAAGAGTTCGCATGTGCTGCCTGCAACAAGCCTTGCTTAGAGGGGCAGGGATGAGAGCTGCAGGGATAGGACCAGTAAAGTCCCAAAGTGCCTCAGAAGTGGGGATATTAGTGATAAAAAGCCAGTTTCTGGGAAAAAAAATAACACATTCTCAGAAAATAACATCTCTGCATCACAAGACAGCAAACATCTCTAAGTCCTCTCATCTGTCTGACATGGCACAATCCAGAGTGGGAGAGCTGAGCCAGGGCTAGTCCCAAAACCTTCACAAAAGCCCTCTAAGGTGACTTTATCCTGCCTCTTGCCGCCTTCTTCTTCTTCAGTCCTTTAAAGTCCCACAGGTGGTGACACATGGGGACTCTAAGTAGAGACACTGCTCTGGGCTTTTGTAGCTTTTAAAGTAAGTAACATGCTGTAGCATCCCAGCCCTCGGGAGCCAAACTCATTACAGTGGGGCTGCTCTAGCTCCTAGAATGAGATCACAGCTTTATTTCTTACTTCTCCATCCCAAGTACCTATACAGCACCAGTAAACCAGCTCCAACACCAAACATAGCCCACTCCCTGCCTCCAAACAGGCTGACATTTTGGTCCTGATGGAGCTCAAATGGGCTCTAACTTGGACACAGCTAGCCCAGATTGAAACTCTGCCTTTATGCATTTTAAGCAGCACAAGGGTTTGATCCATGGGTGAGGGTGCTGGGCAGGACACAGAGTGTGCTGCCAGCCCCTCCAGGGCAAGAGCAGAGGTTTTCCAGCACTGGCCAATGCTGCCTCCAGCACTGGGGTGGCAAGGGAGTCATGGAGAGGCTCTGACTGAAGGGAGGTGCACAATGTGCTCATGGGAAGACCAAGAACAACAATGCATGGGAAATGCTGAAGCTGCTGGCTCTGGGATGGCTCAGCAGTCCTCAAATAAAAATGGATTAAAGTAATTAAAGGCTTCACTGGTTCACTCTGCTCCTGGGGTGGCTTAAGTGGCATCTGCTGCCTCCTCCTGATTAACAGGGATGCTTCATGTCTTCCTTCACTGCCTCCTCCATTTGCAGCCCATGGTGGCATTTGCAGCCCGTGGTGGCATTTGCAGCCTGGCAGGTGGCATCTCTTCCCAGACAACAGCCAAACCTCCTCCCTTTCAGCCCCTTCCTTTGCAGTCTCTTCTGCACAGGACCCAGCTGGCACATGCTGCCCACAGGGATCTGACCACCCTGCTCTGCTTTGACCATTTGCTACCAACAGTGCCTGGGGCTGAGGGGGCATTTCCGCCTTTGCTTTTCACAAACTCCATTTTTCCAAGGTAAGGGCCAATTCAAGTGACCCTGGGCAGGTAAAGAGCCCAACAAGGCAGTGTCATAAGAGCAAATTCCTGATGGCAGCCCTATCCTTGGCCCCTAACATATGGTCCCTAGTTGTGAAATGGAGTGATGATGCCACTGCAGCCTGGCAGCTCTAGGACAGCATGACACTGTGCCAGAAATAAACACTGTCCCTATTAATCATGTGGCATAAGCCTCACTTTTCACAAAACAACATTCTTCAAGGCACTTCAGAGTGTCTTAATGGTCTCTCCGCAGCGTGACAACAATTCACTCCAAAGCTGTTGGAGCCCTTTTGTGCCAGTGACTGATGTTCTTCCTGTGCAATCAGCAGCATCCCCAGAAATAGTGGAGCATTCTTTCATATCAGCAGTGGCATCACATCTCCAGCACAGGGCAAGAATAAGCTCCTGAGACAGGTAAAAAAATGGTTTATCCATTATAACAACAACTTAACTGCTGCTAACAACATTGAGGTGGGTGATATAGGTATTTCTAACAGTGAACAGGGCTACAATTTGGCTTTGCCATAGTATCCAGAGGTGGTCTGTGCTCTGCACTTTGCAAGGGACCAGATTAAAAGGCACTGAACTGCAAGCAAGGATTTCCTTAGGGAGCAAGGCAGAACAGCAGGTCCATCGGTGTGTGCACTGCCCTGCTTCGTGCCAAGAGCATCTTCGTGCCCTTCTCAGTGGGATGTCAGGCTTCACAGTCAGCTTGAATGCTGACAAATGAGCCTTGTGCACTGGCTGCCGTGGGGCTGAGCCTTGCCACTGATTGCTCTCATTAATCTGCAGGAAATTTTCTGCTGAGGTCTGGTGTGTCGCATTCCACCTCCCCAGCCGTGCGCCGGGAGCAGCCAAGGAGCAGCGTTTGCTCAGCCATGGTGGGAACTTCCACGGGGCTCCTTGCTCCAGGGCTGGCAGCTCCAGCAAGCCTCCATCCCCATGCTGCTGCCTCCCTGCTTTAGTTGGGGGTTTTGTCCTTTTTTCTTGACAGTCAGTGAAATGGGACTTGATTTGCCAGCTTTCACACCACAGGAGGGCTGTGCTTGCCTTCTGGGGCCACAGGGATTTGGGAGGGGGAATGACATTGGTGAAAAAGACAGGCAGGGGTCAGCACAGCACTCATCTGTGTCAAATTGTGTGTTCTTTATGAATAAAATAACACCAAGCACTATGTGAAGCATTTACAATTTTCTACTCGACTAGGCAGTGAAGTGGCCACCTGGCTGATGCTCCCAGAGACTGGCACAGGAGCTGAGGAGTGTCAGCCTGACCCTATAGCCAGACCAAGAGCCTGATCCCCTTCTGTAAGCCTAAATTTACAAATTCCTGTGGTCAAAAAAATCCCTGAGGCTGCTGGCTGCTCTCGTGGGAATGGCCACATGCATCTGCCCTCAGCTCACTTCAACCCAAGAAAGGCTGCAGACTTGTAGAGGTCAAAAGACCAGTAATGAAATCTTACACCAATTACTTGATATTTCTTAGAGTCCTTTGCAATATGATAGTGAAATCAGCTATGGTTGTGGCCAGGGACCAGGAGTAATACAAGCTCAGCTTCGTGTGAAAACCCAGCTCCCTCCAGGCAGGTGTGCAGGGAGGGCTGGTCACAGGCGGCCGAGCGGCCGGAGCACAGGACAGGGAGCGATGGGGCTGGGCTGAGGTGGGCACTGGATGCTCTGGTGGTTCTGAGACCCCTCCCCATGACAAGGGCAGCACCGTGGCAGCAGATTTCATAGCTGCTGGCCCAGGAATGCTGGGATGTGCCTGGACACCGACTCCTGGGTGCCTGCCAGTCCCGATTGCAAAACCTGCCAATATAACAGTGCCCCATAATGAGCTGGGAGCACAGGAATGTGCACAGTCAAGCTCCCTGCCAAGGAGTAACCCTCCCAAACCCAGCCTCTGCAAGAGTCAGGAACATGCAGTTTCTCACAAGAGTCCTGAGAGCAGCTCCATCGTGGCCACCACCAGGAAGGCAGAGCCCAGTCTGCCAGCTCTGGAGGGAGCAAGGTGTTATACAGCCTATACTGTTATACAAGCCCTCAAGAAATTTTGGAAATTCATCCAGACTGCAGTACTTCCTTTGGACAATGCCTTCATGGAATTAGCAGCAATATGAGGCACGAGGTGCTGCTGATTTCCTCTGTGTTTCTCCTTACCAAGAACACGGTGTCATCCCAGCAAACGTGTGCCCCAGCTTGCTGAATCTCACATGGCAGGACTTTGCAGCAAAACAATCAAGTTCACAGATTTTTGTGCATTGACATCACAGATGGGAAAAAGTCTTACTAATCCTCCAAAGTTCCTTCCAGTGGATGATTTCACTGATGTCTCTGGATCAGTCCCAGCTGCTGCAAATGAGCACAGATAGACCAAAATTCAGCAATAACACAGGAGATTTGGGCAACAGCTCAGATGGCATCTCAGCATCCAGGGACATATACAAGATGTTTTCATACAGAGCACTGAGAACAGCAAAAGGTATTTGGGGCTAATCAAAAGTAATGGTAGAGAACAGTTTAGTCAACCTCTAAATCACGTGTTTTGTGGCTTCATCACACACAGAAATGCTGGCTTTGATCTCCGAGCTATCAATGAACCTTGTTCCAGGTCATGACAAGTCCTTTCAAAGTCTCTGGGTTCAGCAAGAAGACTATTTTAATCAATGGATGTGTTCAATCACTGAACACCAATGTCAGCAGCTGCTACAGCACCTTAGGGAGAAAGTACCTTTCTCTGAGTCCATCTACTCGTAAATACGTTGAGCAACTTCTAACCCTGCTAATGGTGTCTCCCTCCCAAACCAGACCTGTGGGAGAGTCACATCAGCCTGAGTGGCATTTTGCCCATTTTATACCTCTTCATCACCCTGATCTGATTGCAGCAATTTCTTACCTAATTCACTAGCTCAGACTTTGGTTGCGGTGCAGTACAGATGCTCTGATACAGCACCTTAATGGCACCTGTACTGATCTGAACCTGCCTGAAGCCATTCTCATCACCCCTTCCATGGCTCATGCTCTGATCATGCTGACAGCTCTTTTCCCTGCTTCCCTCAGAGCACAGAGTCCAAAATTACTGTCAGTTGTGCTACAAGTAAACATTACAGCACTCACACGTGGTACAAATAACACTGATTAGTGGTTTACACAAGGTGCCGGCTTTAAGCTGCAGTATGAGCATGGCACTCCTCCCTTGGGGAGCCAGGGAGGAGCACAGTGGTTAGAGCTGGTGGTTCAAAGCAACCCATGCCTGTGATACTGCCTCCAGACATTTGCTGCAGGAGCTTCTTGCTGTGCATCCAAGTCAAGGCCAGGAACAGTCCTACTTGGACACGGTGATGCCCAGGATGTTTAGGAGTAACACAGAACAGTTCATGTAAGGCATGGAACTACTTACTATTTATACCTTGTGTTGCTTTGTGGGATTTAACCCACTTAATCACCAGGCTAATTCCAGCTGAAGCAGTGAGTGTCCTCAGTGACATGGTCAAAGCAGGATGGGGATCCCAGGCAGGAGGAGCTTGTCTGCAGGTTGGAAGTGGCACCTGTTCCCATCAGCAGTGTCTCCAGGACTGTCCTGCAGAGGGGCACAGTGTTAATACCTGATACTAGATTTTATTACTACCTCTTACTCCTGGCAAGATGCAGTCACACTGCACACAGAAGTCATTTTCACATGGAAATAGAAGGGTTTGGGAAAGTAGCAGGCATCTTCTGCCCATTTACTGCAACACAAACACCCCACCTGAGCCCTCACTGACAAATTGAGCCCTCTGACTCCTACAGTACCTGTCCCCCAGCTGGCTGGGGACAGAGTGCCATAACCTGCTTTGTCCACAGGGAGCAGGCAAAAGTCTCCATCGCCTGGGCAATCATTAACTGCCCCGGTGAGTCGGGGAGGTGCAAGGAGAAGCTGTCCTGCTCTGCAAATACACTACTGGCTCAAGTGGAGATTAGCAGGAGTGTTACCAGCCAACCCGTACCAAGAGGTGACATGGTACCAGGGACCCAGCATGGTCTGACCAGCCTACACATCCCCTTTGGCTTTGCCACCGCCAGGGTCATCACTACAGTGCAACCAGCACGACTGCTGAGGTTGTACTGGGATTGTATGGAGTTTGTACTGGGAGCTGGTGCCAAAGGGTGGGAGGGAAGGCTGGGCTGCCACCACAAGCAGCACCTCAGCCCACACCAAGCATTAACTCAGCAGAGCAAATGTTTAACCAGCCTCCAGGACCTCCCTGCAGCAGGAGGTGCCTGCCTTTGAGTTCAGCCACAGGTGACTTCAGCACAGTAAAGTTTTGCCTGCAGATTGGGAGCCTGACATGACTGGCAGTGATGCTGCTGTCCCAACCCATGCTGAGAGTGGAGATTTAATAAAGATGCAGGCAGGCAGACCAGGCAGAGCTGTCTGCTCTGTCACTCAGAGCTGCACCCAGGCTCCTCGGCGGGCAGACAGCGTTATCTCACTGTCACTGCTCTCGCGTCAGCGGGCGGCACCGCACAGCCCGGGAGAACCGGGGCTGGGGCTGGGAACTCGCTTGACACGTCTGGGGGCTTTTAATCCACAGGAGACATGGCCACACAAGACAGCTCCTGGTGCCACAGCAATTGGCTAAAGAGATGACAGCCAGCAGCCAACATCACTAGCACAGTAACTCAGCAGCTAAAAGTCCATCTAATGAACAGCCCCGGTAACAAGAACCCAGCTGTGGGCTCCTCCAGAAACATCCTCCTGACCCCAGTACTCATTAGTAACCATACAGCACCCCCATGCACCTGACACTCCAGGTATACATTCAGAACAGCATTATTTTCTCTTTACATGCACACTGAGTGAGAAAACCATGTCATTCCCCCATCACAGCAGAACCCAAGTCCTGAGGGATGAGCCCTCTGCACCACACATGTCAGAGAGCTGTACCAGAGCTGTTCCACAGCTGTCCCAGAGCCATGCCAGAACTGCCTGAGTCTTCTGCCAGCTGCTGACCCAGGAACACCCAGGCTCACTCCTCTGGGGTGATACCTCCAAAGAAGACCCCCCCTGCAAAGCCCTGCAGCATTCACAGCAACACGGGGCTGTACAGCATACAGGACATGCAAAGGGATGAGCTCCCCATGTCAGCTGCTCCCAGGACATGGAGCCACTTCCAAAAACACACAGGGCAGCTGGGGAATGATGCAACTCCTTGTCTGCAGGAGCCACTCCAGATAAATCTCACCCAGCAATCAACCGCCCTCTCAAAATAACCTTCAGGGAACTACAGGGGCTACACAAAGGCTTTTTGTTAATCTCAAAGACACAGGAGCACAGGGGGAGATTGCTTACTAATTTAGATAGCAAAGAGAACTGTTCTGCAAGGAACTCCCAGAAAAAGAGCTTTGCCATGAAAAGTCCCTTGGTTCAGGACAGCACTCCACAAACCCACTCCTTCCTGCTGTCTGCAGGAGAGGAGCCCAGATGTGCAGCTTGTCAGGCATCAGGGTGCATCAGAAATATATCCAGAAAATTTAGCTGGCCTTTTTCTGATTTGTTTTACTCAGCCAAAAGCAGGTGTTGATGGATCACAGCCCTTTTCCATTCCCACATCCAGTAGCCATAACCACACTTACTTGGGAGCTCAAAACAGGTTTAGATGTATGCTCTTTTCCCTCTTTGACACATCTCAAGTGAACTCACACACCTGAAACATGTTCAAAGATGGCCCAAGAGGAATAGCACAGACGTGCATCCATTTCCTTTTCCATTCAAAATGAGCCAAATGGTATTTTTGGAGTGTGCAATGAGCAGCCAGGCCATGGGACAATGTGTGATGTGAGTGGAGTCTGCTGGGCCACAAAACTCTTGTGGGGCACACATGGGCTGTGAGGTCACAGCTTGAGCAGAAAAACTGCACAACCTCTCCACTTAAAGGCCTCTCCTTTGCCACAGCCTTGGTTTAGGTGCAAAAGCTGTGTGAGGTTTTCCAAACCCTGCCTGTGAGTAACCCACGGCCGGCCGGGTCGGGCTGACGGCGCTCACAAGCACAGGGACACGCACCACACACACTGCAATGAGGACCAGCCTGCCTCTCCTCTCCTGCTTGTGAGGCCTCCTGTCAGTTAAACTGAGCAGCTCCTGGTCAGGAGACTAAAAGTAATAATAATGTTTTTAGTCTCTGGTAGCAAAGGAGTGGCAACTTCTCCTGTGTTTCATCTCCTGTAATGGAGCAATACCTGTACGGTCTTTTCCCATTTCTCTCTTGTCTTTTCTTCCAGAAAGAATATTCCCTTCAGTCCAAGGGTCTGAGTGGAAGCAAGAAGCCAGGGAGTGGCAGTTCAGGTGAGTGCTGGCAGCCCCTGCTGACCCTCAAAGAGCTTTGGAAGCAAACTGGGAGGGACTGGATCTTCTGCTCACACCTGGCTGAGCCCTTGGCTGGGAAACATTGCAGGGATGGGGAAAAATGTTGGGATGTGGGGAGGTGCAAACTGTGGAAAGGTGAAATTAAGTGAAAGAGAACCCCCTGTGTCTGTGAGAACCCGGCTTCTTTCTCCAGTCCTCCACAGAGCCAGGAGTGTCAGGCCATGACATGGCCTGGACCATGCACCCTTGGGTGCCACAGAGTGTGAAGGTGACTGGGCACCCCAGTGGTGCCCCCCAGCTTTCCCTATCCCCTTCCTCTGTGTGGAAATGGTTTCACTTCATCCCTGATCCTCCTGGGAGGGGACACTGAGCATCTGCAGGCTGGCACTGGGCAACCTGGGCAGAACCGGACCATAGAATCCACTGAAGAGCCAAAAGGAGTTGTCAGAGTGGTTTAACCCCTTCTCCTCCCCCACCTGTGCAGCCTTTGGTTTCCCAGGCTGTGGCAATTCAGGGACAGCCAACATGGTACCTTCCAGCCACAGTGAGGATGGGGGCAAGAAGCCCAGTTCAGGCAGGAGCAGCAGAAGACCTGGAGCAGCGATGCTGTGGCATCACACAGGCTCTGATGTCACCCGGACAGCCGTGGCCCGTGTAGGGGCTGCTTCTCCCTGTCGCAGCCCTCAGCCCCGGGGTGCGGCAGCTGCTCCCCCGGGCCGTGCGGCAGCCGGTGGATGACAGGGTGTTGCAACATGCCAGGGAATAATCACGATAGCTCGAGCGGTTGCCCTGGTGCCGGCTTGGCTGTTGCAGTGGTTGCTAAAGAGAGTGGGCGTGCGGCTTCCTCTGGGGCGATCTGATTTCTCCAGGAGCGTGGTTAAGGCACGTTGAGGAGAAATCGTCCTCCGTGGAGCAGGGACACGACCTCTCCACCAGCAGCAGTGGCTGTGCCGGGCAGGCAGCTCGGGTGCCCGGGCACGCACAGAGCTGTTCGCTCTGGGGAGAAAAAGCCATTAGCTTGTTCATCTATCCTGGGAAAACATCATCTGGCAACAGAGAGCAAAGGGAAGAAGTTTTGAGGGCGGCAGAGGGCCGTTCGGGACCAGCCCTGAAGAGCGCGCAAGGCCGCGGGCCTCAGCGCGGTGTGTGCGGGGTGGCGGAGCAGCGAGCAGGGAGCGCCGTGCAGCGAGCAGCCACCTCCACGTGACCCCGCGTCCCCGCTGCCGCTGCAGACACCTGGCAGCAGCCGGGCAGCTCCCTTGGACCGGCCAAAAGTCACCGAGGCGCGAGTGCGGCCGGCCCCGGCGGCGGCCTCAGCCCCCACAGCCCCATGTCGTGGGACACAGGGCAGCACCTGCCCCCCGGGCTTCCCAGGGCCTCGCTGCGGAAATCAGGTAAGCCCGGGGCCCCACACTGCCCCGGGGATCCCCGCTTGTCTGGAGCTCCCTGCTGCGGGCACGGGCTGCTTGGTCCCGTGGGGTTGCTCTGCACTGCAGACGCAGGTGACTTGGGACCCGGTTTTAATTTTGTTTGAGATATCATGTCACTTTAATACTTCAGTATTAAGTTGGCTGAGAAGCTGCCTTTCTAAGGGAAGCAAGGAAAGCAAGCCTTTCCATATCCCACAAGAAATTCCCTTAGAATACTCATCCTGCAACTCAGACCTTCTTGGAGAGGCACTGGGCTGGACAGGGGGCTAATGCAATCGCTACAAATCAACATGGGAGGATATTTTCTGTATTTAGCAGAATACCTTTGAACTGACTTTAAGCATTCGTTACTGATTGGTGTGCATCTCTGTCATTGGCAGGCAAATGTGCAGAGCAAATATTTGGTGAGATATTAAAACTAAGTTTATGACTGTCAAGAAGGACTGCTAAGCATCTGCCACTGTCTAACAAAGCTAAACCAGTGCTCCACATGCCGCTTGTAAAAGGCATGGGAAGTCTTGGTGATTGCTAACAGACTAAGATCCCAGCTTTGCTATCTCTGCTTATCACAGTCCAAGGCAATTAAATGAAATCATTAACCAGCACACTCAGTCCTGCCTGCCAGCAGAGAGGCACTTGCTTCTGCCTGACGGTACAAGCATTTCCAGCTGGTAACTTCTATACCCCAGACAGCTCAGCAAGCCTCAAACCTGGGTGGGATTCCTCTCTTCTAAATCCATGTGCATGAATGCAAAGTTCAGTTGGTGACCACGGTGACATCCAGAGTCCTTTACCTTCGGGGTGATGGCAGATGGTGAGGTGTGAGCAGCCCAGGCTGAGCCCAGCACCCGTTCTGTGCTCCCTTAGGCGGGTGCAGTGCTGGTGCAAATGGGGCTCAGCAGGGGTAAGCAGGACTGGGGACACTGGACAAACTGGGGAGACTGGCTGTACCAGTGAGAGAACACTGGCTGTACTGGAGGGGAGCACTGGCTGTCCAGGTGAGCAGCCCTGTCCCCAGCATGTGCTCAGCAGACTCAGAGGTAGGAACAGTAGTGACATGTGGCAGCAGCGTGGGAGCTGCAGGGATGTGTCCCCCAGCCCTGATTTACATTCCCATTAGGGTTTTCTCTGCCTTTCTGACCTTGTGACCCCGTGGGGTTTATTTCTGACCGTCAGGGCTGAGTGAAGGCAAGGGGACCTGGGGTGTGAGTGCCTGCTGCCCTGAGGCAGCCACTTGATAGCTGGGAACTGCTTCCCACAGCAGCCACATCGAGTTACACTCACCCTACTGCATTATAAATACCAGAATTAGCCTTGCTTAATTATTTAAAACTATAGATTAAAAGCAGACAAAGGCTCTTTGACTCCTTCCCAGAGCACACATATCATTTATCAGAGGTACGGTCGCCTGGTGACAAGCACGGGGGAGCGTGCCAGGTCCATTGGTATGAGGTGCTCCTGAGCTGCTGGCACAGCTGGAACCAGAGGAGAGGAAAATCACAGGGAGGATGGAAGCTGGTGCCATCTCACCCAGGGAGGGTAATGTTTAGCATCTGCCAATCTCTGGGCTCATATTAATATTATTATTATTATCATTGTTAATGTCATCGTCATCCATCACCAGGGCAGTAAGTCACAACTAATAAGTCATTAGGCTAATGTGAATTACAGGTATGTTGTTCCAAGTTGTTGTAACAGCAACAGATTACTGGGGTGATAAGGCACATTTTGTGGGCTCAGCTGTGGGGATTCACCCACCAAAGGGTGTCCAGGCACTGTGAGCCTCCCCATCGGGCAGCACCCACATCTGACTCACCAGAGCTGACACCTGGGTGCCTCCCTCTGCCCTGAACCCACCAGCCATGCAGAAAGGGGCTTCCTAAAGCAAATGCCTGACTTTGAGGTCAAACCTCTTGTCCTCCTGGCAGCTGATCCTGCAATGCAGCTGCACACCTGAAAGCTGCTGTCATCAGACAAAACTTTGAGGCTTTCAGAGATTGACATGCAATTCTTCCCCATTTTGCCAACCCCAGCTATTCTGTATTTCTAAAATACAGTTAATTAACACGAGAAAAATCATGCAAATCAGCAAGTGCCATCAATTGAAGAACCCAAAACCAAAGAAAACTTTCAGCTTCATTCTTTGTAGGACTTAACATACAGCATCACCTTTTGTGCCATTACTCTCTCACAAGAAAAGCTGTAGAGCCAAACTCCAGCTGCACTTCAGACACTGGAAATGTGTTGACAGAAAGTTCATTCTCTAAAGTGAAAAAAAAAAAAATTAAGTTCTGGTTAACAGGGAGAAGTGTGCAAGTGCTCAAAGGTAACAGAGGCCAATTTATAGATCCCACACACCTCCACCTGCACATGCAAACTCTTAGAGGGAGTGGGACAGACCCTGCTCCTCTCAGCCTTCCTAAGAGGGGTGTGGGGGACAGTACGCTCACCCTGAGGAAAGGAGGGCTCCTCAGAGACTGGATGTTATTGGGGTCAGTAGCCCAGAAAAGGGACCAGAAACCCACATTACCCCCCAGGCTCAGGTGACTTGTGTAATAAATAGCTTTAAACTCTCTGCTGGCCCACACTGCTGTGTTGGTTTTGCAGCTGCCTGACTTGCAGGACGTGTATGACCAGCTGCTGTCAGCAGCCCTTCATTAATCTCTTGGTTCTTTAAAAAAGACACATTCATGAATAAATCCCTGGCAGCCAGAAAACCAGAGGTTCTTCCCTGTAACCACAGTTTTAAGTGATCATTTCTGCTCAGGAAGTGGTCTCTTGGATCAGTGGTTTACAAACCCAGATCCAGGTTCTGACCCTGGACATCCTGAGGTTTTTGCCCAGTCTTATCCTTTCTATCAAGTAACAGGGTCTCACAAGGTTACAGGCAGCAATGTCTTCTGAGTACAGATCCCATTCTCAAAATAATGCCTTCTGACTGTTTTTACATGGGTGGTGTTTCACAAAGGCCCATTATCTGCCCAGAAATGGATGCCAATACAATATTTTTAACAAAGGCAGTTTCGTCATCATCTGGCACTATTGACAAAACTCTTCTGAGATGCTGTAGTTGGAAAATCAGTTCTCAAATGACACAGAGAGCAGAAATAAAGCACTGTGAGCTACATTTGCTTTCTAGATTTCAGCCGAAGTTGAACGTTGACCTGTGCTGCAGAAGGCAGCATTGACAGCTTTGCAGTTTAAGGATGCAGGTGGCATGGAAAAGGGCTCAGGGATGTGCAGGGGAAAAATGAGATGTCACAGGGGGCAGAATGTCAAGGAGACCATGGCAAAATACAAGTCAGGCATTTCACATAAAAACCTGCAAAAAGCAGCTGCTGTCCTGCTGCACCCTCCATTCTCCTGCTGGGCAGGACCCCAGACACCCCAGACCTCCACTCTGCAGCTTTCTAAATCCAACAGCTATGGATTAACTTCGTTTCCAACCTATTTCATTTTCCCCTTGTAAAGAACAGCTGCAGCCATGTAGGCAGCCTTAAGCAGAGCTGCATCCCTCGGGTTACCTGCCCTTTCCAGGACTGTTAATCCCTTTAACATTTGTGGGGATTATTTCCATCCCGACAGGACGGTAGCACAGGCTGCCAGCAGCAATGCACAGTCCTGACACAGAGGGGCCCACAGAGCAACACACCACCAGGAGACAAGTTGCTTAATCCTAAATAAATGCTCTGTGAAGGGCATCTCCTCCTTGAGAGGGAAAACCAAAAAGCAGCAGCAGCCAAAGGAAACACAGACCAGCTCCAGCCGTGGCCAAACCCTCATGTCCAATGCCTGTCCTTGGGCATGAGCCAGTCCTCTCCCTCCTCCTGTCCAGGAGCAGGCTGAAACCTTTCTCCTTGTTCTCAAAAGCCACTCAGCACCCCAAGCAGCACATCCTTTTTACACTCCTAGAAGAGCATATTTAATATTTGCAGCATTCATACTTTCAAAAGCATTCAGTGCTGCACCAAAGCTGCCTGATATCCTGTTTCCCAAAAAAGATCGTGGCTGACCATAATCAGAAGTGGAAACAAGTTGTTCCAGGATTTCAGAGTGATTATTTTATTGCAACTCTCCCAGGAATTGGGGGATTTATAAGTATTTGCAGGTGGTCTGAGGGGGAATTTGGGTTTTGCTTTAGGTCAGAACAGAACAAGATATTAAAATGTCTCTTTTCTCCTTCAGTCAGTCCCACACCCTGGGGCAGGAGGGTGGCTGGTCTCTGGGCCACCTCAAAGATGCTGAAAATTGCCTGTGTGGTCTCCTAGAAAACTAACAGAGAATGGAGGCTCATTTCACAGTATGGTTGAGAGAGGAGATAATTCCATGTATGAAGTCCAAGTACCTGCCAGGGGCCCTGGCATTCTCATCCTGGCAGTCTTGCTTTTTACTAACAGAAAAGCAGCTGGAAACACACCTTCCCTAGAAAGCCTCGAGCTTCTAGAAATGAGGAAAGGGAAAATACCTAAAAGCAAGCAAAAAGCCTGTGTGTTGAAGCAAATAGAGTTACTTTTTGTAAGCACACTCCAAAGCAGACCTATTTAATAGGTCACACTGTCTTCCTCAGTACAGCAGAGGGTATTAACATCCACATGTATTTTTTGGTTTGTATCTTGCCAAGAACAAAATAAAAATGTCCAACACCTTTTGCTGATTTATGATGGTGGCCAGGGAGGTGCCGGAGCAGAGCCTTGTTCATTGATCAGCAGCTGAATCATGCAAAAACAGACATCCTGCTGTAAATCCACTGCAGAGACCTGGCTTGATTTACACCTCCAGCACCATAAATAATGACAAAAAGCAGCCTGATCGTACTCAGTCTCCATTACATGGACATGCATTACCTCAGGTCTCGGGGATGACAGATCTACTCCCTGACAAACATTTTGCACCAGGTCCTATTTGCCAACCTGCAGGAGAAAGGATGTCCCTCCTGTCCTTACCCCCAGCATAACCCCAAGCTGTGTTCCTGACACACCAGTATTTTTATATTCTCATTTTTCTTTTTCTGCCCAGTGCAAATGAAGACATTCCTTGAATTGTTCCAGGCTGAGGGCTTCTGAAGGTTTAAAGTGCATTCTTGTAGAGAGGTTCAAGGCTCCTTCCAGTCGCAGTCAGGCCTTTGACTTTGTCCCCAGGGCAGCAGTACAGACACCCACGGGAAGCCAAACCCTCGAGGTGGGTTTCTGCACACCCCTAGGCACATTTACTGCCATGAAAACCAGGCACAGAGGTACCTGCTGTGTCCTGGCCCTCACAGTTCATTGAGGCAAATTGCACTCCTCATGAGGACTTTCACATGCTGGTTTAAGAGAACCGGGCCAGAAAAGCTTCCAGGCCATTTAAGTTCCTCCCACTCCTTCCTTCCCAGATTTTTTCTTAATTTGTACTAGTTTAAGGGAAAAGTTCCCCATCTGCCTTCAGTTAATAGGTTGATAAATTGCTGTTTCTTTGCAAACCTCAGTCATGCAATGTTAGATTGCTGCAGTCTGGAAACAACCACATTAGCCCACCCAAAACCTCCAGGCTCACCATGGTACTTCCTTAAAATGCCACATAAGACAGAAGGGGGGCCCTTCCCTGGTCATCCTGGGTGTCTGAGGAAGCACCACAAGCCCAGACTGAAGGACTGGATGGCACCATTCCATGGGGTGTGCACTGCTGGGTGTTAGACCTATGTGGATGTGGGGAAAGCCTGCCCAAGCAAATCTCCCAAGATCTGAGTCTTGGGGTAGGGAAGAAGGGACTCCTACTCCTGAGTTGCAAAAGGAAAACCATACATCATGGAGGCAGGGGAAAGCAGTATTTGATAAATAACAGTGCTGCACCAGTGCCCCAAGAGCTAGCACAGCTTAGCAACAGGACCCAAGAGCTAATTGGTCCAGAGAAAAATACCAAAGTTACTTGGGTTTCAGCCATTTACACACTCAGGTTGGTCCTTCAGGCTTGGTTGGCTGCATAATCCTTCCACGCTCACTACTCACTGCATTATCCCCTAGCAGAGCACATCAGGTGGATTTAAGATAGACAAATCCAGGGTGGACATGTCCCAGCCCTTCTCCTGACATGCATCAGGATTTGGTACCAACACACAAGCAAGTGTGGGCATCTGTGTCACTGGAGGCAGCTCTGGACTCAGCAGGAACAGCAGGAAAGGGCAGTGGGATGACACGGTGACATTGAGCCTAGCCTATTAACACAGCTTCCAAAAACAGAGTTTCCATTAAAAACACCTGGCATTTTATTGAAGTTACCCCATGGAGAGGCCTTTTTGTTTGAAAAATGAAGACATAGCTTTGCCATTTGAAATAGGAGTTCAACCATTTCATTCATGCCAAAACAAACCTTTGCTTTTGTACCTTCCTTCCTTCCTTATCTTTTCTCTGCCTCTTCTGTGAAGAAAGAAAAAAAAAAGAAGTACAAGAAAAAAATGAAGCAATTTTATCCTGGTGAAAATCTGATATGTTTTCTCATTGTTCAAAACCTGGCTTTCATCTAACAAAAATTAGCCATAAAATTGCACTGCCTTAACCCTTGGCTGTTGTTCAATCTCTGCATCTCTCTGCAAGGCAAGGCCGAGCTCCCAGTTTCAGTCTGGGGAGTCCAGCCCTGCAAGGGTTTGAGTCAGCCTGGCACTTGCACCAAACATCAAACCACACCACCTTCCCTTCTGCCAGCAGTGATGTGTGATCCTAGAGGAAAATAATATGCTACAAAAAATCACTGGTTCCAGCTTCCAAGCACCCTTTAAATATGTACCGAACCATTCACCCCAATTACACTCCTGTAATGGGCTCTGATTTGTTTTGCTTTGTTCCCAAAGCAGTAGGGCACTGGCCACATTAACATTCAATGAGAAGTTGTTTGATATTGAATCTTTTCTTCAGCAGTATTATTCCTTACACAATTCTGTTTGATTGCAATCCACTTCACATTTTTAAGTGGTTACTGACTATGAAAGAATGACCTAGCCTGCTTTCTCTTGGCTTTTTTTATTGATTTCTCTTTTTAAAAGGTTTTATTCCTTTTATACATGAGATTGAAATTAGAGAAAGAGGCAACATTACTGAACAACTGTTTTCCTTCCAGCTCCATCAACCCATATAACTTCACAGTAGGACTCAGAAAATACTGTAATAATGAGACACTTAAAGACATGATGCTGCCTACACCCTTTTCCTGGGACTTTTTTGGGTTTTACTGGTAAACCTCCAAATTGTTCAAGTGAATAATCAGGAATAAATTGCTCTTTCTGAGCCCCTGATTAAAGCATACACTGAATAATTGGAGGCAGACCTACTGTGCTCCTCATTTAAAGACGCAGCGCACCACATGCAGTTTGTCTTATGACTTGGGCTTTGCACTCACTTTGTATAGGAGTTTTTTGAAAAGAGAAAATGTAAAGGACTTTGAAAACACCAACAGTGAGCATGCCCTGTGGTTTGCCTGAAATCCAAGCTGCTATCTCTTCCAAAACAGTGGGCTCTTGTTCTTACATCCAGAACATACAAATTATTGCAGCAGGATCACAGACTGCATGGGCAAAGGATGCTTTTCTTGGCACTGGACTCGATCCTGATGAACAGGTCAGCAGGATATCAGAAAAATCTTTCCTTGGCAAGGGGTTTCAGGTACAGCAGGACTTCCTCAGGCCAGTGTTTCAGAAGCCCCTTAAATTCCACAGCATCCCCTTGTGCTATGGGACAAATAGCAGAACGCTCAAAGCAGCACTCAACACAATCTACATCCATATCTGCTTCCAGTTTTAGTTAGACCTATCTTGCATTAATTAATCCTTGGCACTAAATTCTGCAGCCACTGAAGCGAGGGCTGGCAAGCAATTTAAGTGATCTAATTAATATGTGTCTCATCAACAACGCAAAGGGAGTATTTTTTAAAACCTCTAAAAAACCGGCACCAGCACACGAAGGCACGTGCACCCTGACAGTGACACGGGTGTTGAGCAGCCAGGACAAGCAGCAGCTCCTCTCCTCTGTCTTGCCCAGGGTTCTCACACCAAGCAGGGTGAGACTTCTCATGCAAACACCTCATTTTTCCTTCCAGCATCAATGTACACGGAAATACAGCGGGAGCGACCAGATGGTGGGAATATCCTGACTCACCCAGACTACATAGATGGAAACCCAGACCTCATCAAACCTAAAAAGCTCCTAAATCCCGTAAAAGCCTCGAAGAGCCATCAAGAGCTGCACAGGGAGCTGCTGATGAACCACAAAAGGTAAGGGGAGATTGCAGCCTGCCACTGGAGCAGTCCAGGAGGTGCTGAGCCGTCAGAGCTCAGGAGCTGAGGCACAGGTGCCAGTGACAGACTGCAAGCTAGAACAGCACCATAAATCCCCTCACTTGCAAAGAAACACAGTATCCTGACCTCTTTTGCTGTATTCTTTCCTCTTTTCTCTGATGTGACCATTTATTTTAAAAAAATAAAGCCAAACAAAAAGCCCCTGCTCTGCCATCCTGAAGCTGGCACTTTTTAGAGTCACAAGCACTGGAAGATGCAAGGCATCCCAACAGCTCCTTTCTGGTTTTTCTGTCTCCATCACTGATCTGCCAAGTGCCCAGGAATGTACAGCATTCCTGTGCACCTGAAGATCAACCCAGAGGCAGGAAGAGGTGGAGGCTGGATGCAGCCACTGAAAACTGAAGTAGCAGTGGGTGAGATCATCTGTACAAGAAGGCTACTCACAACTCACAACTAAATATCAGATGGGTAAAGACAGGCTAGAATTCATATTCCTGACTTCCTACCCCATCACCCCAATTTAACTCTTTGGGGATACAGATACAACATCAGGAAAACCATACCAATGATCGAGAATCTACAACTACATCATTCCATTGTGGCAATTGTCTGAACATCAGTGCAATAAAATCATATTCTGCTCAGAGGCTTTTAAGCACAGCAAGAAATCTGCTGGCTTTATATTGACATTTTCTGAATACCCTGAAATACCCTGACACAATAGCTCTTTGGCTGCCTAATTAAAAGGAGCACAGCCTCTGTTCTGAAGGACTGCAGTCATCACAAGAACCAGACACGTATATTAATTCAGTGAACAATCAAGCCTGCCAGCAGGGTGCATTAATCAATACTGGCACTGGCTGGGCTTGGGTTTGATTTGATTTTCCCAGAATCAGAAGAATTACAGGGACCTTTCTCTGGCATCAAGGCAGGTGTCATTGTACCAGCCAGATATTTTTAAGTCTCTGGCTTGAGAGTGACCATCTCCTCCCTAGTGATACTGCTCAGTCTAAAGGGTACCCACCAGCACTGTCTTTGATCTCACAGAACATTATTCCAGTCTAACCATGATGGCACAAAGGAACAAGAAACCCCTGCAATGGATGCAGCAGAGAGGAATGGCAGTGAAGGAGATGCAGACCCTGCACTTCACGCTGGCAAACATAAAGCACAGCATCTCTTTGTGTTCAGTTCTGTGCCTGCCACTGTGTCACATCCACGTGTGCCACCAGGTTCTGGCCGGAGGCAGCTCCACCACAGACATCCTCCACCACCCACTCATGTGGCCCCTCTCAAGCATCAGTTTAAACCTGTTTTGGCTATGACCTCCCAAGTATTTTTCAGCAAATATGTGAAACAAACCCTACTGCAAAACGTAATCCATTGTTGCTGGTTTCTTGTCACTCTCAAATCCACCAGTTTTGCTTCCTGGTTAATATTATCATAGAGGGAGAGAGGGAAGAAGGAGAGAGAGAAGGAACTATGAGTTGCTTCTGTTTCTGTTTGGGTTGGTTTACCCCCCTCAAGCACCAGGGAGAAGCAAGTGAAATCAGCAGCTTGTGTAACAAAATCCTTATCTTAGTCAACACCTCTGGGCATTAACAACACAGGCTGATTAAATCAAAGAATAGTAACAAATCTACAGGCAACATTGCAGGCTGTGTCTCCAGCAAGCCAAGGCAGGTTTTCCTTCTCTCAGGCCTTGGGAAAAGCAATTTTGCAGCATCCCAGTTGTTCCTGCTTCAAAAACCATCATGAAAGCTCTGGGGCCAAGGCTATGGCTGCCTTCACTGATGTTGCTGTGAACTTTGTCCTGTCATAAAGCAAAAAAAAAAGAAATTACAATAGGAAGTATCATTAGAAGTGGTACTGGAAGGATGCAAGCACTGGGCCCCAGCCATAGTGTGACAGTGCAGAGGTTTGCTGCATCTGGAGAGGATGTTTCCTCTCTCCTGCCTGCCAGTTCAGCTTCTTGTGTTGTGAGGTACCCCCTCAGCACCTGCCACCCTGCCAGGAAATCCATAGCCCACAGGGTTTGATGCCTCTACTTTCAAACAACCTTGGCCAAAACCAACCAGCCTTTGGTCAACAGAGACTTCCTGGTGCTGAGGAGGAGCTTTACATTAACAGCACTCCCCAGCTCACTGCACCCTGGGCAAGCCCTTGGCACAGGCACGGGGAGGTGCCCTCCCTCAACACAGACCCACAGGAACACCAAACACCACCCATAACTAATCTCATAACTACTCCAGGTATGGCAATATCCAAAGTGTGAGGTTTCTGAAATTTGTTCAGGGGATGCCCTCCATCTCTTCACCACACATTTATGCCTTGCCTGCATAGCCCTGCTGTGTCTCCTTTCCCAGCCCTCATAGAACAGGAGTTAACCTGAGATGTATCAGGTGGCCAAAGGGGAGTCAGACCTGGGCCATCAGCAAACCCTCCGGCTTCCAGGAGGAAAGGAGAGTTCATTTCGGCCTCTTGATCCAAACTATCCATGTCAGCAGGGGCCTCGCCGGCCCTCAGCTCCAAAGCAAAGCTTCAGGTGAAGCAAATCAAAACTTCCGATGGGATGCGCAGGGAGGGAAGGAGCGGCCAGGACAATTACTGCAGCCCAATGACTACCCCTGCTGGTGGGAAAAAAATCGTCATTATTGCACATGTTCTCAACGCCGCTGAACACACCCCTGACACCGTTAAAACCAGTAACAGCAGGAGCCTACGGGAGGTCCCGTTTCCACACCCGACACAGAAAGCTGTGGTACCCCGGTGCAAGGGGATCAGCAGAACTTCCAGCACCAAACGTGCCACACACAAACCTGTGCCCACCTCAAGCAGGCAGCCCAAGGCACCATCAAACACCCTCAAACCTTTGTGGATGGATTTGTGGGTCAGGGCTGGTTCATGGATTAGGTCTCCAGTGTTTCCATTTCGGACCAAGACAAGTTTTGGGGTTGCCAGGCTGGCAGTGGTTACACCCCAGGTGTAGATGCTCTGGCCCTCATTTATCTGCTTTCTATCCACAGAGGCTTGGGCGTGGAGAGCAAGCCAGAGCTGCAGCGAGTGCTCGAGCACCGACGGCGAGACCTGCTCATCAAACAGAGGAAGGAGGAGGAAGAGGCAAAGAAATTGCAGTCTCCTTTTGAAAAAGAGCTATTAAAGAGGCACCAGAGGCTGGATCAGGTAGAACTGAGCTTTCAGCCATCCTTGGGTTATCCTAAACACCCAGCACATGGCACAGGGCAGATGGGTGTGCTGAGGCTCAACCCAAGGTACAGCACTGCTACCCCTCCATAAAACAGGAGCCACAGTACACCCTCCACTGCTGCCCCACACAGCTGCAGCACTCTCATCCTCACAGGGGGATCCACCATGTGTACACCACTTCACACAGGACCCCACTACACACCACTGGCCCTGGGTCTCCTCTGGGTCCCACACAGTGTCCTTGGGGAGTTTTTTCCTGTTCAAAGCACCCTAAACTGCACGGAGGCTGTTGCAGCACCCACCACAGGAGGGCTCAGGACCCTGCAGTGTGGGGTGAGAGGCTGCAGAAGTGCTGGAAGAAACATTGCTGCAATCTTACCCAAACTGCTTCAGGGAACTTTTCCTGGCATGTAGCCTGGCCAAAATTCTGCCTGGGGAAAGCGATATTCACTGTGCACTTAGCAGCAGCACAGCCATGCCCTGGGTGCTCTGTGCCTGCCCTCTTACCCAAACCAGTGCAAGCAGTGAGCAGGCTCATTACCACTGAGAATAAAGTCATTGCCTCTCCTACTTGCAAATATTTGCACTGCAAATGGATGAAAGCTGTTTGTTTAATTAACAACACAACAACGACGTCCATCAAGCTGAGATCACTTGAAAATCAAAGCCTGCCGCTCTCAGAGAACAAGGAATATGAAACAAGGTGGTTTAGGGAAGATCATAAAGACTTCACATATAAAAGTAAGGCAGTACAATACCTAATTCTGAGAGCTTTCCCAGGCTCACAGGCCTCCTTTACTGGGAAGGATTCAAACCTTTTTCTCCTTCTCCCATGCCAGGTCTGAAGTCCTACCCTGCTTTTCTGATGGAGATGTTCCTCCCTGGAGGAAAGAAAAAAAATAATATTTCAGCAGACAGGAGACTAAGGGTGAACATAGGTCTGGTGTGATGGCTTGTAAAAAGAGAGCCACAACACGTGCACTACACACTCATTCAGCTTTGGGCAATAATAACTGGACCCAGCAATAATGAAGCCTTCTGTTTTAACGTAGCTGATGCCCTTTTGTCCTCATGTGCACAATGAATTCTTTCTTACAGCTGGAGAAAGAGCAGGAGAAGCAGGAAGACCATGCACCAGAATTCATTAAAGTCAAGGAGAACCTGAGAAGAACATCAACGGTGACAGGGGACGAGAAAGCAGCGTAGCTTCTGCCAGAACCCAGCAGGATCCTCCCAAGGCCAGCACCAACACCCCCACTGCAACCTCTGTACATGGTGACATTCCCAGCCACGCCATTGGGGCTACCTGCAGTTATTAACACTTGCTCCAGTAGAAGGCACAGGAAAGGCTTTCCCAGACCACGAGGGAATCACTGTGGAAAAAGTGCAGTATTCACCAAAGTACTCACACAAGTGGATGCAGAGAAAATGGTGTTATTTTCCCCCCAGACTGTGGGTGCACACTAACCACCAGCTAACTCTTGGTTAACTCTAGAGACGCAGCCAATATTTAAAACAGGGAAGCCTGTGTAGGGACAGCTTGGGGGACTCCTGCTTCTTCCTGGAGGCAGGTTTGCCAGGCACAAGGGGACAAGAGGGCACCTACAGCTCTGGAGAGCCTCCTAGAAACCTGGTAACTAAAAGGGACAACCTGTGTATTACTGAGAACAGCCCAGGTGAAAATAATGGCTTTCCCAAGGGTCACTGGCTTTGCACCAGTGTGCCAGTCAAGCCTGGCTGAGGCTATGTGTCTCAGCAGCACACCTGTACTATCAGAAAAACCAACCTCTGTGTGCCCTTACTGGTGCAGCACAGGCAGATGCAGCTATACTATACAAGCACCTTTAAATGGCATTTCAGCCCTGTTTAAAAGTGGCTTTTTAGGCAGTTCCATGCTCAGGCAGAAAATACATTGGGCTGTTCCATCAACACCTCAGGTGGAGGGCAAATGCTTTGTGCAGAAAGCAAAGGCTGAGTGTTCCCAGTATGGGTGTCCATGGAAGTGTGACCAGGCAGCAGATTCCTGTGGATGCAGCAGACAGACAAACTGCTTCCTGCCCCTGCACTACTAAGCTTCATCCCCTCTCCCAGCAGCTGGACATGTGTTACCATAGGGACCCACAAGAAACGCCCTGTGATGGAGACAGGGTGATGTGGTCATGTCCCACTGGTGCCAGGCTGTCCCATTAACCACTCTGCACACAGCTGGTACCTGTAGGCACCAGGGATTACAGGGCATGTAGGTCCTGATGCAAAAGTACTTGTCAGTGCTTCTCATCCCCTTCTCCAGAGGTCAGAGCTGCCTCATTGCAGCTGCCACTTTGCAAAGCTAAAACTCTTCTTGCTGCTGGTGTAGCCAAGCTGAGTGGATGGTGCATTTGCACCAGGTATGGACAGAGCCTGTCACACTTACAGGGCACCCGTGCCCTGGGATAGCCACATCTAGAGCTAGAAGTGTGTTTTCAGGAGCTCTCAGCTTCTTGCTTCTCACATCAACCCTGATACAAAGCCTGAAGAGCATAACTCACTGACTGCCTTTGGACACTGGCTCTTGAACGGCCCCAGCGGACCTCGTCAGCTGGGCAGGTAATACCTGGTTAATCAGCATTTATTATCCACACCTTCGGTGGATCTGTGTGTAACTTAAGGGAAACTGGGCATTTATACATATTTATAAAAAAGTTACTAATCCATTCTCTAGTCTCCTGGTCCAGTGGGATGTTTCATTTCAGAGGGCTGTTGCTTGACCTGGCAGCTTGAGTAAAACATCTGAGCCACATCACGTGTCAAGAGCAGTGATACAGGTATGGAGCTTCTGTGAGAGACTGGACTATAAAAGCCCTTAACTCAGCTTCAGTCCTTGAGCACCCCATCTCATGGCACTGTCTCTGCTGTAGTTTTTAAGGCCCTTCTTCATATGCTTATTCTAAACATGATTTTATTTCCGAAATCCAGTGCATAATGTCACTATGGGTCAAACAAGATTTGAAAGGATCTATTACATCCTTTCCAACTGTGAAGCTTTTTATACAGGTTATGGTTAAAACCATAAAGAAGAAGTATTTTTTCACAGGGGAAAAAAAGCCAAATTTCTCCAAGGATAAAAAGGTGTTGCTAAGGATGCTTGTATATAGCTGTAAAGAATGCTGCATGATACTCCATAGATAACACTGGTGTAAATAACAAGCCAGAATTACTGTTTTGAGGTTTTGTGAGGAGTTATGGCACAGCTTAAGTAACCTTGATCAAAGAGCTCAAAAAAATTCAGCAAATTAATTTGTAATTTTGCCACAGATGGAAATGCACTCCAGGAGAGGCAATCTGTCGCTCCATATGCACCAGTGAAATCCGTGTTATCAGCTCACCTGGGCTGGGACAGGGGCATTTATGCAAGTCCTTGGATGGGAGCCATCCAGTAAGGTCAGCAGTGAAGAGGCAGAAAGGATTTTGCTGTTCTTCTTAAGTGTTCAAATCTTAACTCGAGGGGAAAAATAAATCAAGGTGTCTCCCTTTGATACAGTGTCCACGAAGCACAGAGAGGGGCTGCACACAACGCGGTTCCTTGGGGCTAAGGGTGTCTGGGTCATTTTCAGCAGTGTCTCAAAGGGCAAGGGAGGGCCAGGTCACACTAGCCTAACTCAGGCTGGGCTAGTAGAGTCACAAGAAACCCTCGCAGCAGTGGAGAGACAGCAGAAAGCCCCGACCCAGCTGCCCACCAAGACCGCTGTGAGCCGGGACCCGCCAGCAGGGGCAGCCAGCACAGACAGGGGCACACAGCAGGGCAGGCAGAGCTTCAGCCCTGACCAGAGCTCCAGGCCACAGCCCTCGGAGACGGCACATGGGAAATGATCCTTTTACTGTTGAAGTATTGGCTTAAACATCACAGCATTTTCCAGCACAGCTCTTCTTACCCCTTTGAACTGGTAACCCTCGGTTGGGTTCAAGACACAGAGCCCCTACAACTTTCACTGATGCTCTTGTGCTTCATGGAACAGCAGTGAGGAGGTAGCACCCTAAAAAAATCAGTGTAGGTATCACCAGGAAGATTTTGGGTTATCTTTGTGTCTGTATTTCTTTTGCATTCATTTTTTCCCTATGCTCCTAAAGCACATTCCTGAATGAAACTGATGTATCCAGAAGATACAGATTATCAGAGTATTGATGGAAGACAAGTTTTTGCACTGTGTATGTTGCTTATGTGGTATATAGTCTGTATTCTGTGTTGGTGCTTATACATTTATATAAAACTATATGTCATGCACCTCTACTGAATTAACTCACTGTTTAATGTGGACACTTCTGAAGATATAAGCTAAATGATGATTGTATATTTTGCTCTTTTCCAAAAGGAAATGAAAAGCTGCAAGGATACAAACAGACAACAGCCAAATAAACTGAATGAACATAAAAACCAGTGGTCTGGCACCAATTCCTTTGTTAATGTTGTGTTAACTCACTCACCAGTAAACTCTTTTCATCATCTGCACCCAACACTGCACCCAGTGCTTATCCCCAGACATCATCTCAATTTGATGAAAGTATAAAGGCACACAAATTGTGAATCAGGCTTTGTGCACTGAAATTCCAATCTGATTTCTAACTGACTGTGGATGCCCACCTGCCTGGCAGGGTAAAATCCACACAAAGCCAAGGAAACACATCCTTGCATTTAATTTGAAAACACATTTTTGAACTGATAAGTAATCCTCGCATTAGTGAGCCTATTTCATTAGTTTTAAACATTTTAAAAGTTGCTTTAGCAGCAACCAAAGACCACAGATTTAGTAGATAAGAAAAAGAGATGATGCTTCACATGTGTAGGTCCTCAGAGCCAGGACTAAAACTGAATGTAGCAAAGCAAATGAAAAGGACTTCTCTGTGTCATTAGCAACATCCTTATCAGCACAGATGCCAACATCCCGCTCAGAACAGGGCAGAGGTGGTGCTTGGGTGCATTTCTCTGACACCAGGTGTGCTGGGGTTGCCACACTGGGAGGTACATGGTGCTGCTGACCCTCTGCACCCTGATGTGGCCAGTCAGCTCCTCGCTGGGGCTGAGCTCTCATTCACTAAACCTGCTCTTCAGGACAGGTTTACAAAACATCTTCCCACCTCTTTGATGCTTATAGTAACAGCTCCTTGCTGCCCTACCATGGCAGGTTGAGCACTTCATTTCCTGGCATAAACCTTTCAAAGGGACACATTTTCTCTAGGCCTTTGGTTAGACATGAGACCAGGGCACTCACATAGGACTTTGTAAAATGCTTTATCAACCTTTCCCAGCCCCAAGCAGTGAGGTTTTAGTGGGGTGTGCCCCAAAACTCCTAACAGTGATTACACAACCCCTTCCATGCATGAATGCCAATGGTAGTTTTTCATTGTGACAGTTCCTCTTCTGTGAAAGAGAGTAAGAACCAATTACTTCTGCTCTTTAAAGATAAAAACCTTTTAGCTATGCTCAAACTGCTCCATTGCCTGGAATTCCTCTTACTGCCAGAGTTTTCAATACCAGCTTTCCTCTTTATCCAGGTCATGCTGGGATCTCTTCTCCTGTGCACTCACTCCTGAAGTGCTCCTAGATAATTTTCTGCAGTGAAATTTCCTGTCAAGGAACACTTATATTTTACTGCCTGATTTACTTCTCATGACTGCATTAGAAATGGCAAGTTCTGGTTTTCTTCCTCAAGCTGTGGTACCCTCAGACTGGCCCTGGCTGAACATCCCTTCCCAGGAATTCACCTCTGCCTATCCTAGGTATTTCTCCATATTTAGATCATTTCCCAAAATGATCCAAAACTGCCACAGACTGAACGTTTTTGTGTTGATGAAAGCATTATATAAAACCTTGAATTGGCCGTGATACTGGTGAGATCCTAATGAAAATGGTGAGCCTAATGAAAATGGGCAAAAATGCAAAATTATCAGCAACATAATAATAAGAGTGTGTTCCAACACACCAGGACCAGGTGTTCTTGTGGGTTTTGTTGGTTCTCATCACAGCCCATGAGATCTCTGGGCATCCATAGCACTTGGAGCCGAGCTGGGTGTGCAGCTCCAGTGGCTCTCCAGCAGCTCTCCAGCTCAGACCTCACTAACACAGACTGGCAATGACCTACTCAGGCAGCACCTGAGCCTGCCCAAATATAAACCTGCATGAATATCAGGTTGCAAAGAGATTCAGGGACAGGCTTTTTCCAGTCTGTCATCCCTCACCCTCCCTTCAGGAGAGCGAGACCCACTCACTGCATTGCCAACAGCACTCAGGAGGGACAAGGCCAAGCAGTTCTGACTCCATCAGAAGGAAATGTAGGAACAAATGAAGAAATCCCACTGAGCACTTCAGAAGGATGTACTTGCTCTCAGCCACTCATGACCCCGAGTCACTGTGGGATGCAATGCTGTGCAGTACGGACCAGAAAGCAGCACGGACCAGAAAGCAGCACATCCATAGGACACCCTGTCTCTCTGGGGGTGTGGTGGAGCCACACGGCCTCTTTAATCTACCAGTGACTCCAAACACACTTTCCACTGTCTGTGAACCACTCACTGCATGGCAGTTGGCTGCTCTCACTGACTGCTGCTCCTCGTGGCTGCTGGGCTTGGTTCAACAAGCTCAGCTCCGGGCTTCAAATTACTGTTACCCAAAACTACATCCGATTTCCCAACCTTTGCTTAACTCCCCATGTAAAAGCAAACCTTCCGTAATGTGAACTCCACGTGTTCCCACCTCATTCCCTGACCAAGCAGTTTCCAGGCTGGTCTGCAGCGGCAGCACAGACCCGTCGATAGCTGTGAGCTGGGGGAGCCTCTGGGGGAGCCTCTGGGGGATTCCTCTCGCGTCAGGCTCATCCTGCTGCGGTGGTGACCAGGCTGAGCGGGCTGTCAGGGCTGTGAGCTCCCATCTCCTGCCCACCGGGCAGGGACAGATTCGGGAGCGCCGGAGATGAGGGCAGCACATCCCCCGTGTCAGGCTCCTTCCAGCCCCGCATTCCAGACCTGCACCCCAAACTGCGGGGAGGGCTGCGGGCAGTGCCATGACAGAGCTGTGGAAACCCTGGGTACGTCAAACCCCCAGGCAAAGAACAGAGCCGGCCCCAAGGGCGCTGCTCTCCACCCGCAGCAGGCTACGAAAACAATAAACCGAAATTAAAAACACCCTCAGAAGGGCAGGGTGTCGCTTTGGGGACGGAGCTGCAAGTGCCATCTCCACCGCGCCAGCTGCCTTTGGCGGGATCAGGACCAGGCCTGTTTGGAAGCGCAGAGCGTTCCGAGCGCTGGCGCCTGTGGGACTTTCCTGCCTGCAGAGGTCAGCGCTCGCAGGAACACCCGCGGCCCGCCGCGCCGGGGACAAGGTCCCCGCACAGGGCTCGGGAGCCGCGGCCCAGGCACGGAGGCAGCAGCCGGAGGCTCCACGGAGGACGCCTGCGACGAGGTACGTGGGGGCTGCGTTTGCACGGGCAGAAAGGAACGGCATTTTCCTCAGGCAGCCTGACGGGAAGAGGAAGCTGAGGCCGAGGCGTCGCCGGCGCCCCGCGCTCCCCGTGACGGCTGAAGGGCAGTGCCGCGTTACCCCAGCCCTGTGTGCCCGCCGCGCCGCCCTCAGGCTTTTCTCTCTCCAGCAAGACACCTTGGATTAAAGGCCTGAATAGCAGAAAAAGCAGGAATTAATAACACATTTCCAGTGGTTTCCAGAGTTTGTATTTCTTAAAGTAATCTGATGTTTGGAAAGGCAGCAGCCTCTTCAGAGGAAAAATACGATTTAGTTTCTACTCACCACAGCTTTTGTTTTTAGTAGTGTCCTATGACAAATCTCACTAACATGGGATTAGGGGTTAATGTAAAGCTGAGCCCCAAGGACAGAGGCAGAACAGGCAGAGCCACCAATGCCTGTGAGCCCTGAGCCCTGGGCTAGAAACACCCTTAAACATTAACACGTAATTGTGGGATATTCCAGCATGAACTTCTCATAGAATATTGGGAACAGACCGGGAAAAGAAAAATATTTTATGTATTAAAATGTGTCATAAAACCTGCCGTTTGAGTTCTTTAAAGTGCCATAAGTCTCCACTGCGACGGGGACAGGGTATTGATGCAGCCCTTGTGCAGGTACAGCATCTCGGCCAACGCAGCGAAGCCACTCCCCGCTGTGCCAACACCTCCGTCAGGCACCCACTGGCGGCTGCCAGTGCCAGAGGAGCCGCGGCCCTTTGCGGAGCAGCGCAGCCTCCGGGATGGCTCTGCTGGAGACCAGCAAGTACTCGCAGGGCTCCGAGCTCGGCAGCGTGAACCCCGACCTCGCCAGCGAGAGGCAAACTCCCTCCTTCTGCGTGGAGAGGCTCACGGCCCTGCTGGACGGCGGCGCGGAGCAGACGCGGATACGGAGGGCAGTGGGTGAGTGAACCGGAGGAGGCCCTGCTGGGGGCTGGCACGGGCCGTGCCTGTGTCCGGCTGCTCCGCTCCTGCTTTGCGGCACAGAGGGGTTTGCGCTCCTGGGCCTTTGCTTATCGCCCATCTCTTTAAAAAGTGGGCGTGTGGAGCTGGAGTCTTCTCTTCATGTAAATCAATACAACTCCTCCGCAGCCACTCCTGCTGTCTGAATCTGTTCCTCCTCCCCGCTCCCATCCCCTGTCTCTAGCAAGACTGGTTAAACTGGAATGCAAGAACTGAGGGTCGAGCATCCGTGTGCAAAGGGAATGAACATCACGTGTGAGCCACAGCCAGCTTCCCTCCTTGGCACGTTGGGCTCATCCAGGTGGGGAATTTCTTGCGTGGGTTGGCACAACCAGGCTGAGCTGCTCTCACTCGTGATGGGTGTGCCAAAAAAAGTCTGTTGCTCAGAAGAAACAGGAGGAAAAACCCTTTCTGTTGTCTCTGTAACTTCATCCATATTATACACTTACCAAAGGAAAACAGCACAGCCACTGGGAATGCCCTCTGCACAGGGCCACTGGAGTTCAGTATAACCTTCCACATGAATACACTCAAGGTTTCAAGGCAAAATGGACAAGGGGAGTGTTCAGACTGACACAGAAATAGTGACTCTGAGTTGTTTTGCAACAGTGCAACGGGCTGGTAACATCCCAAACAGGACACCCAGCAGGTTCCAGCCATAAGCCACCCTCTGGCTAATGCAGCTCACCACAGCCCTTACTGCCCTCACAACTGGAGGTAGAGGGATCCTTGGTATCTTCTGCCAGAAGCCACCTCTCCCACCCTGACCAGGGACGATGCCTTACTGTGCAGGATCACCATGTCCACTGAACAGACCCTTCTCTCAGGCCCATTCAGTTCCCCTCCTGCTTCCCCAAACCCAGTGCTTTTCAGAGTTAGATGTGACAGCCATGGGAGCCAGAACTGGCAAAACAAAACCTGCCTGCAGGCACCCTAAAAATCACAGCATCAGTATCGATGAGTCCAGTCCTGCCTGCTCCTCCTGAGCGTGGCTCGAGGCACTGCCTGCACTTCCCCAGCCCCAGGAGAACCAACTGTTTTGTGTTGCTTTGCAGTGGAAGCTATCGAATCCGACCCTGTGTTTAGCAGAGAAAATCAGTATTTCCAGACCCAGAATGAGAGGTATGAAGCAGCAGTCAGGAAGGCTGTTCATCTCCAGAAAAGGATGCATGAGATGGGATGGGCTGAAAATGGACCTGAATATGTGTACATTTACAGGTGATTTGTGGGTTTTTTTGTTTATTTGTTTGTTTGTTTTTTAATGTACAGCTAATCTTTTTGTTAAAAGCTTTGTATGACAACAAGAATCAGCTTTAGCAAAGGCTGGGAAAGGCCAACAGCTGACAGAATAGGTTTGGATAAAAATGTGCTGCAGGTTTTTACTTTAGCACACTTGGGAAAAGGGAAAATGCTGGTACACGACAGGGAACTTCTCAGAGAGCAGCACATGGTACAGCGTGATAGACCACAGCAGTTCACAGCCACAACATGGTATTTCCACTTCAACAACCTCCTTACTTGTGCTGCAGCTCTCTTACCACCCCTTAGGCATCTTTAAATGTATAACCAGAATTGGAAGTGGTGCTGTTTCAGTTACATTACTGACTTCTAAATAAATTAAAAATTACATTTTGTGCATCTAGAAAACACATCTTGTATTAAAGGCAAAAAAAAAAAAAAAAGAAAGAAAAAACTCACCTTAGTTTGTAGGTAAATGAGAATAAAATACTTTCACAGTCCTTTCCTTTAAAAGTTCTCTTCACACTTCATGTGGGGTTGAGCTCCACATTTCAATTGCTTGCCCCTCCTTTCCCCTTTGCTGAATCAGTTCCTGGCTGTTGCCCAGGGCACACTGTGTTTGGTGGGGTCACATACCCAGTAGGAAGGTGCAAGTTCAGAAGTGTCACTGAGAAGGGCAATGCCCGTCCCTTACACAGCACTCCTGAGACTCAGAGCCACTTTTTGGCATTTCATAGACTCATAGCACAGTTTGGGTTGGAAAGGACATTTAAAGGTCATCTAATCTAGCCTTCTGTAATGAGCAAGGACATCTTCAACTAGATCAGGTTGCTCAGAGCTCTGTTCAGCCTGGAATGTTTGCAGGGATGGGGCATCCACCAGTTCTCTGGGCAACCTGTGCCACTGTTTCACCATGCTCATTGAAAATGAGTTCTTCATTATGTCAAGTCTGAATCTTCCTTCTTTTAGTTTAAACCATTACCCGTTGCCCTGTGGTAACAGGCCCTGCTACAAAGTTGTCCCCATCATATGAAAGATGATAATTTTTTATGCTGCGCTCTTCACCGCCTACAGCGAGTGGAACTAATGAAGGGGGAAATGTGCCATCAAGAGCTCTTGGACCTGATCATTATATTCCCATTAAAAAGCAGTTCTCCACTGCTCCCTCAGAACAAATAAATCCCATCCCTTCTCCCACCCAGGTGTGCTTTTATCAGGCCCCCTGATGCCAAGGGCTGCGGCAGGGCCAGCCCTGTGTTGTCCCATTTACTGGATTAGGAGCAGAGCTGTCTGGCAGGGCAGCTCCTGCCTGATGAAACTCCAGGTGAGCACCAAGCTCTTATGACAGAATCCTGCCTTCCAGTGCCAGGCACAGTGAATCCCTCACACAATTTAAAATCCAGCTTTCCAAATCGCAGCTAAAGAAACATTATTTCTGGCCAGGCTGCCAAGGATTCATTAAGTCATTTTCTGTTAATCAAAGCAATTTCCCTTTAACTTCTTTGTTCATATTTCCCCCCCACACTGTTTCAGCATGATTAATTCTCTCTCAGGGCCAGTATAAAAGAAAGGTCAGAGTCATTTGTTAACAACTGAAGGTATCTATGTGAAAAGAGATGCTTTCTAGAACACTGCAATACTGAGAACAGCACAGCATTTACTTGTACCTCTGTCTGTGAGGTGATTCAACCATGTTCTGAGGAATCCCAGGAAAAGGGATATAGTTATATTCCTTGTATTTTCTTATTATTTCTCACACACAAAAAAACCTTAAATAAATTTCTCATTTGCACCATGGAAATCACTGTACCCAAGTTCCCATACACAGCTTCTGGAATAGTGTTTTATAGGATCTATGCAAAAGTTGATGGTGAAGGATCTGGCCAGACAAGAAACCAGGGGTTACTTGGATGTATTTGAATTTTTCCACAAGAAAATAACCTCTCAGTTCAGGCCAAATGTCCATGAACCCCAGTATTGTTCAGTGACAGCAATGGGCAGCAAACCAACAGCAAGAAGCACAGCAACAACCCCAACATACCATGGTATTTCTCCAGAATGGGAATGGGAAGGCTCAGGAGATCCAGGTCCCAGATGTGTACTTACATGTGTAATTCAGTCTAATATGCCCCACAGTGACTTGCTAGGGTTTGGAGTTTTTCAAGTAGGGTGCTGTTTTGATTTTTCTTTTTAGTTCAGCTTCAAAATCTGACTTAATCAAGAAAAAAAAATTCTGTGAAGTAAAATAAAAATAAAAAATGTTAACAGAGCCTCAGGAGCTTTGGAGCTGGGCTGTACTTTTAGCCCAACATCTGCTACTCAGGACAGGCAATTCCTCTAAAACCAAGTGAAATAATGAGCAAGGAGCACATAAGTAAACTCTGTTATGAAAGAAGAAACAAAAGCAGCTTGGAAGGGCACTTTTCCTGCAACGCTGTGCTGATGCTGGTGCTGGGCAAGGCATGACAAGGCAGAAATCAAAAGGCAGCAGGTAGTACTGTCTGGTGACCACTGCAGTGCCACTGCCTCCTTCATCACATGCCTGGAACTTCATCCCCTTAAAAACACCCCTGGTGCCTCCTCTGCAGGGCACTGTCAGGAGATGTCGCGTTCCTCCTTCACCGCGTGTTCATGAGAAGCATTTCCGTGCTGGGCTCGGACGAACAGGTCGCCAAGTGGATTCCTCTCGCCACCCAGCACCAGCTCATTGGAAGCTACGCACAGACTGAACTGGGACACGGTAAGGCTGCAGGGAGAGCAGCAGTTCTGTCTGACTGAAGGCTGCAGCCCAGATTCTCATGGGAATTTGACTCCAAACTGCCCATGCTTGACTGGGACGGGGGTGGTTGGGTTCTCATTCATGGTTCTCATAGCAAGGCAAACCACAAAACCCTGATAATACCCACAACCAGTTTCCAGGGATCCTTCACTCTCTCCATCCCTGTGATACACCAGGAGACAGATACATAGCTAGATATTTTTTTAATTTCTTTTTTTAAAGGCACTTACCTTCAGGGTTTGGAAACGACAGCAGTCTTTGATACTGCTACTCAGGAGTTTATACTGAACACACCAAAGATCTCTGCCATGAAGTGGTGGCCTGGAGACAGTAAGTACCACACAAAATATTTTGGGTTTTGCCTTCTTCAGTTACTCCATCTACCCTGGTTAAGCTCTGTGTTTGAGGGCCCAAGTGCTAGCAGAAAACTTCACTAAGAGATCCTCACATGGACAAGCAAGTAAGAGAAATGAGGTTGTCCAAGTTCAAAGGCCACAAAGGAGCCACCATCATCTACAAAAACCCCTTGGGTTGCAGGTTGAAGAACTTCACTCAGGAAAGTTCTTGCCTCTGCAGGAATAAATCTTCTCCTCTTTGTAAATATTACTCAGACAACCATAAACTGCAGAGAGGTCATCAGCATAAAGGATTCAAGTCATCAGACAGTCTCATCATAAAGGATTCAAGTGTGAAATTCTTGGCTCCCTTCAGGAAGGTATTTCACAGAAAATAACTGGAGTCACTGCAATAGCCACAGCACTTCCCACTCCCAGCATTACATTAGCTCAAACTGTTTCTTTTTTCTCACATTCTGTTACAAAACTGTTAATCCAAGCCTCATGGGCAGCAACAGAGGCAGAATGATGGTGCAGCTTCTGAGAGCTAAGAGCAAGCTGATTCAGGTTTCCAGCACACACCTGTGCTGACCCCTCTTAACTGTGTGCTGTACCTTGTCTTAAGGGAATGGGGTTGTTTTTCTTCTCACAGTGGGAAGATCAGCAACGCACACAGTGGTCTTTGCTCAGCTGTACATCCATGGGAAGTGCTATGGCATCCATCCCTTCATCGTGCAGATACGCAGCCTTCAGGACCATTCACTCTGCCCAGGTAAATGACCCCAGACACTGCAGCACTTGTGCAGGTGCTCTGCCTATTCTACCCTTAAATGTTTTCTAAAACATTGGGCCAAGGGAGAGTTATAATTGCCAAAACCAAGCTAAGAGAGATGGCCAAGGTGCAGTTACCATTAACCCCAACCTTTTGATCTGAAGGGAAGTTTAACATATCCTCAGCCACATCCAGACCAAGCCCTTGTCATAACCAGAGGCCTGGGCTGCTCTGAGCACCTCTGCATTAATACCTCAGTTCTGACCCCAGCCAGCACAGATCCATCTGTCAATGGATCATGGAAACAAACTACTACAAGGCATTCAAATGCCTGTTTCACCCCTCGAGCAAGATCACCCATGCTGGGGAAGAAGCAAAGCTGACTGTGCCCTTCTTTTGAGGTTCCCATCCTGGCACAAAATGGGGAGCAAAAAGTTCAAGTGGAAGTAAGCAGGCTGTGTTTTCTCCTGCTGCAGGCATAACTGCAGGAGACATCGGTCCCAAAATGAATTTTGAGCACACTGACAACGGCTACCTCCTGCTGAAGAATGTGCGCATCCCCAGGGAGAACATGCTGAGCAAGTTCTGTGAGGTTTGTGTGGACTCACATCACAAACTCGCCATCAGACTCTCATTCCACAGCCAGAGAGACAACAGGGACCTGTCTAAATTTGGGACAAAAATCTTTCTTTGAGTGCCAGCAAGTCTCTGAGGTTTTATCAAGGGCAGAAGGTACCTGAATCCTAAATGAAAGTCAGTGTCAAGAATTCCACATTCAGAAGCTGGGGATCACGGGGCAGGCAGAACCTACCTCTGCCAGAAACAGCAAGAGTTTGTCTCTTCGAATGGATATCTTTCATCCATCACACATAAAAGCTCTGCTTGCATTCAGTGAAGGATTTTTATGTTCATTTCATTCCATGCATAGCAATTACACGATTATAGTAGTACTGAATAAGGCAGCATCTGACAGCCTCTCTCTGCTCTAGGTTCAACCAGATGGCACCTATGTAAGACAGGGGTCACAGCAGATAAATTATTTCACAATGACGGCCGTGCGCATTTCGCTCATTTCAGACGAGGTTCTGATGCCCCTCATGAAGGCTTGCACCATCGCCATCCGATACTCCGCGGTTCGCCGGCAGTCCAAGTTAAAGCCTGGGTAATGCCATGCAGCCCGGGGGGAAGGGCACTGTACACTGTTCCCCCAGGCCAGTTTGTATTTCTTCTCTTCATCTTATCTTTCAGCCCATCAATGGCTGATTTCCTGGCCCAGATAGGGCATGATAAACATGCTTCCCGTTATTTACATTAACGAGCTTCAGTCAAAGTACAAGAGAATGTTTACAGTTCTTTCCAAGATAAGTTTCATACTTTGAATAGGTCAGTGGCTCACAGGGGCAATTTATTCTAACTGGCCTTCCCCTGTAATCCCATAACTGTTAGGCTTCTTTGGGTTTGTTTCTCCAATAGCTCAGCAAGCTGGGGAGATTTGCTGCCACACAGTCAGCTCAGTCCTGTTCACTGCTTCTCAGTAATGAAAAATGCAATTTTCATTCTGCAGCAGGTAAAGTAACAGTAGCTATGCCCATGTCCACACTTTCCCTGCTTCATCAGTTGTCTTCCAACAGGGAACAAGAAGCGAAAATCCTTGACTACCAGACACAGCAAGAGAAACTGCTGCCCCAGCTGGCAGCAGCCTATGCTTTTCATTTCGTCAATGACTACCTGCAGGAGCTATTCAACAGGGGGTACAGAGAGATCCAGAGGAAGAACTTTGACATGCTGCCAGAGGTGAGCTGCAGCAGGATTAGCTCATACAGCACTTCTCTAAATGTTAAAGTATTTTAGCAGACTGGACAAGCATTCCCCTCACCGCTAAACAACTGGAGAAAGACGAAGCACTAAGAGCTCAAATGACGTGTCCCAGGTCTGCAACCAGTCAGCAACAGCATTCAGTCTCCCACCCCAAACTTTTTGTTTTGGGAACCATTGCAGAGTGAAAAGTCCTTCAAAAGCATTGGCTAAAACCCTCGTTCCAAGTAACTGGTGGCACAGAGTGCTATTACACAACTTCATCTACAATGCACATGCACATACATCTGAGCCAAAACCAAAAATGTGCCTTTTTAGACAGAACACACTATTTTACATTTGGGTGCTTGAAATGAAAACACACTCTGAACAAAGGTGGCCAAAGTCAGAACTGGCTGAGATAAACCTAAAAATGCATAAACTGACCACAGTGTGCCCAGAAGGAGCATGTGCAGCATCCCAGGCAGACACCAAAGGCCAGGTTTAGGGAGCTGGGTGCCACCACCATGCAAAGGGGGACCTGACAGGGATTTCATGCCCAGATATTGCACAATTTTTTAAAGGAACTTATTCTGAGAATTCCACCAGTAACACTCTGCTTTTTCCCCTCCTTTCTTTAACAGCTCCATGCATTATCTTCAGGTTTTAAAGCCGTGATCACTCAGCACTGCACTGCAGGAGTGGAGATCTGTCTCCGGGCCTGTGGGGGCCACGGCTACTCCCTGCTGAGTGGACTTCCTTCCTTGTATACCAAAATACTTGCCTCTTGTATTTATGAAGGGGAAAACACCATTTTACTCCTGCAAACTGCCAGGTAACAATTCAAATGTGCTCATCTAAAAGCCTGCCCCCTCATTTATTCAGCCTTTACCACTTCTCCAAAACCAGTAAAACCAGCTATTCTTTCTCACAGCACCTTCTAAAAATACAGCTCAGGACATAAACTATTCATGTCTTCAGTCTAACAAGCATGGAAGTGTGTGGGAACTGGATTATCTCTTCTATTTTTGGTTTGGGGACATATGCAGGTGCTGTTCTGCATAACCTCATTTTCCTCTTTGCCTGTAGCACAGCAAAGGTATTGCTGTGGAAGTTTTGTGGTTAATTCTTTAAGCAACCAATGTAACAATGGTACAATGTAACACAGTATTGGTAAAGTGAGGTCAGTTCAGAGGAAGCAGAGTTGTTGGATACTGAAAGTGGGTGAGTCATGCTCCAAGAACATCACTTTCCTCCAAACATGCAGACTGATTATTATCAGGAGTAGATGAAATACAGGATAAAGAAACTACAGCTGCTTGAGCTTTTAATAATGTATGTTTTTACTAGAAGGAGAAAAACAGGGCACTTCCCAGGGTCAGAGCCACCACGTAGCTCAGTGCTGCCATGCAGACATTTCTGCACTCATTACTGCTTTTTGCAAGATCAGCAGCAAGGTCAAGAGAAATGCTGTACCCTTTTAATTCCAGACCTGGTCAGTCTAGCTCATAGCAGAGGTACCAAAAAACTATGGGAGTGGGGAATGCTCCTTGTAAACTCTCTCCAAGGGTCTCGTGTGTTAACATAATGTGACTGTGTGCTGGGGATCACAGAGGGTATGACCAAATCACTGTAGAAGTTCCAGAGCATTGAGACTCAGGTTGTAAAGTTGATAATGTATCTAATCACCCCACTGCTGAGATTGCTAATAGCCACAGCAAGTTTCTGCTGAAAAGATTATCATTATGGATTGCTGTAGTATTAAATAAGGCAGACAGGCCACCCCTGAGACCACCACAGATCAGGTTATTGTGAGTAACATGCAAAACAAAAGGCCCTTACTTGTTCAAGTCCATTCTGGGCCACTGATGGGATGGGTCACACCTTGCTGCTCCTCACCTGAGCCCACTTTACTTTTTGCATGACTGTTTGCTGCGAGGAGATCACCACCATGCCCTGTTCTGACTGTTGTCCTCTTCCCAGGTTCCTGATTAAGTGCTTCATGGCAGCCAGTGCTGGCCAGCCTGTGCCACCATCTGTCACTTATCTGGCCGCAGTGAAACATAGGAAATGTCCAGCCAAGAACAAGTTGGATTTTCTCAGTCCAGATATTTACACTGAGGCCTATCAACACGTGGCAGTCAGGTCAGTACAGAGGACGGGAGACAGAATTTCTCTCTTTGACATCAGAAATGTGTTGAGAGCTCAGCTTCTTCCTTGCTTTAAAGGGAGGTAAAGTAACATAAGTTAAACTAGGATTGGCACCATCTGTTCCTGAAAAAGAAAAGGAAGGCTACACAAGATTAACAGCCATGTCAGATGTTCAGTATGAAGCTTTCACACTCAAAAGTTTTTAAGCCATGTGCTACCAAACAACTACATTTCAGAGTTGGTGGCGCTATTAAAGTAAATCCCAGACCACATCACTGAGTTGCAATCCAGTAAAATCTTTATTGGACCCTGAGCAACTCTATTAGAATGTTAAAATTTCACATACCTGAGAAAGTGATGTTTGTTTTCAGTTTACACCACAGAAAGAACAGAGCCTCTCATTCTGTCTGTAGCCTTTCAGCTACACATTCAGCAACTCAGCACAAATAAAAATGGTGCCATGAGTGGTCTCAGAATTATGTACACAGCTGTGGGTTGTATAGGTGTCACCTCTGAAAATCAGGTAAAAAGACAACCCTGCTGTCATTGAAACCAGTGTAAAAACAGCCACTCTTTGAAAAGTTTCATCAGTGGGAACAGGATTTGAATCCCTGTGTAGAAAAGGAGAAACATAACAGCAGTCCAGTATTACTGTTTGTTTTGCAAACTCTCCTTACACACACACAACCCAAGAAAAGCTCAGTCAAACCCCTGGTAAACTACCCTGCAAGCTGAGAAGGCAGAAATCCTTCAGTACCAGGGTGGTCTGGGTTCTTCTCACAAATTATGTGTAGATTTTGCATAATCTGAGTTCACTCATACAGAGTGTAGACAACTCCAGGTGTCAGAAATGCCAGTTTGCCATCCAGTCACACATAACTCCCGAGTGCAAATTCATGCATGTGGGATGCTACATTCACATACAATATGCTTTATGCTTTTTCAATTTTCCAGGCTCACAAGCAGCACAGCAGCAAAACTGCAGGACTTGATTCAGTCTGGAGTCAATAAACACGATGCATGGAACCAGTGCACAGTGCAGCTGGTGCAGGCTGCGAAGGTTAGCAAAATTTATCTTCTTATCTGATGTTTGTCTTTATGAAACAATATGCAACAGAAATGGCATGATTTAAAGTCTCAGTGCTGTTTATTGTTTCCTGTTGGCATGTAACAGACACCACAAAGACTTGTCACTGTGGACTGCATGGTGGAAAAGTTGTAGTAAGAAGCAATTCCTGATCTGAAAAAAATTTGCTGTCTGTATAGGCAAGGTAGAAAAAGACTAGGAGAAATGAAAGGGTGAAAAAATACATTCAAAGTTATGCTGCCACTGCTGGCAGAATCAGACCTCCCATATCCTGCAACAAAACCCCACCATCTCCAGCCAACACTCATCTTTTTATAAGAATCCAGTGTTTCTGGCTCACAGAGGAGTCTTCCTAAAGCCACTCCACTGAAAGCTGGTGGAGTCACAGCAAAGGATGAAACATGCCTGGTATTTCTTCCATCTGGAAAGGTAACTGCAGGGAAAAGAGTGAAAACCAGTGATACATGCAATGTTAACTACTGCTGAAAGATAAATCAAATTAATAAGAGATGTTTTCAGCTGAAGTAGCATTGGGACAGCAACATTTTTTCCTTAGAACAAGGTGAATTAGTATAGAATTAAGCAGAAAAGAAAGCAAGAGGAGAGAAAAGCCCTAAATATTAATGAAAACTAAATCCATTGATAGTTCTGCATCTCCAAAAACCAAAATTCTTTTTTTAATATGCAATTAAGTGCAATTCCTCTACAAGGTCTTCTTTCCTCTTCCCTTCCCTTCATTTTGAAACAGATCCTCGACTTATTTTAACATCATTAACTATTTCTGAAAAGCCTAACATATGCAGAGGGCTGGCTGTGGTATTGTCAGTGCTGCTGCTAGGCTCCTCAGGAAATGGGATCCAGGCCCCCAAAGTTTCTTAAATATTTCAGGGACAGGAAACATCACCCAAACACTTTGAGTTTGCCCCATAACTTTAGAATTTTGATATACTGCTGCCTTCTTGGGGCAATTCTGTATTTACTTCTTATTCCATGCCTTCCCTGGAGATTCACCCACACATCTGCCATGGCAACTCTATGAACTGATGCCTGCCAGCTCTCAGCTGAGTGGCTCAGACACTGGGCAGTTTCCACACAGGTTAATGGCTTGAGTGGCCACTCAGGGCCACTCAGCTGCTCAGGCAGGTTCTGCACTCCACACTGGCTCCCAGCTCTGCTATTTCACCCTGCCAGCAGGAAAAGCTGCAGTGCAGGTGTGCCATGCTTACACCTACAGCCAGAGGGGAACTGTGCAGTGGGGGAGTGAACCCACACAGATCCCAGCACCACCCACCACCCACAGCAGTGTCAACGTAGCAAGAGTCACCCTAAAGACAGGTGGGGTCATCTGCTCATTCATCTGCTCTGCACCTCTGCTAATACTTCTGTCATTTTTTGGTCAGACACTTTAATGGTGTCTGACCCAGAAATTACCAGTTTACTTAAAACCACAAAAGTGGAGGTAAATTTCGTTGTTTTTCTTCTGTGAATATGGTGTTTCCAGAGCTGAAGCCTCGTAGACATTGATCCCAAAGTGCCATGAGCCCAAGGTCTTCAACAAAAGTTACCTCCTGTTGATATACAACCAACATTAACTTACAACACAAGCACATTCCAATGTGTTTCCTTCACATAAACTCTTTGGGATATTCATTAGAACTATTTAGAATAAGTACTGCCATGATTTCTGAAGCAGTTTTCTGGAGTTTACAAATACCACAGTGTTGACTGTTTACACATTCTGTCTTCTGCTGTTGCTGTAAGCTGTGAATGCAAAAGGCCTGGTCACCCAGCAAACAAAGGATACAGACTGGAGAAGTGCCAGGGAAATGAAAAGGTTTTATATTCTTTGCAAGAACATTCGAGTCACTTGGCCTACTAAAGTGTTTGAGGTGCATTCACTGTTGATTGCATTTGTTTTCCAGGCTCACTGCCACTACATTGCAGTGAAAAACTTTGCAGAAACTGTGGAAAAACTCGAGACCAAGGCTGGCATCCAGAAGATTATGAAACATCTCTGTGACCTCTTTGCACTGCATGGGATCTTCTCAAATACAGGAGCCTTCTTGCATGATGGATACACATCTGCAGCTCAAATGGACATGGTCACAGCATCCTACCTGGACCTCCTGGCTGTCATTCGGTGAGCTGCTTTGGCAGGACACACAGCTATCCAGTTTATCCCTGTGACTGATAGATACAAAAGGGTGCTGCTGTACCTATGGCAACATCTCCACAGTCAATTCACCTTATTCAGGTTTTATTTTCATTGCCTGGCAGCACTAGAAATTGATTGAAACATCTACTCAGAGCTTGATTTCATGGCAAAAGAGACCCAAGTGTCCAGCTGCTCTGCAATCTCTGAAGTTCTGTAACATGAAATCTTAAATTATAAATGAAGAAGTCATGAACACTTTCCACCATCTGCAGTAGAGTAAAAGCAGGAAAATACGTAGTCAGAGCACACTGGCAGGAGGCAGCCACAGCAACCCATCACACATTGCAAAATCTGCTTCAGCCACAGCTAATACAGCCCACTCTGTTGCCATGGCTGAGCTGCAACTGGTACCCAAACAATCCTGCCTACAGCTACTTCAGATGCATCTGCTCAGCACCATTTATCACCAACTCTGTGAATTCTGAGTTGTTAAGGTTTTCACTTACCACAATGCTCACAGAGGCTTTTTTACAAAGGGTTCAGCTTTCACTTCTCAGCGCTGTTCGTTTAAAATATAATAACTTATGGTGCACAGGAGTTGCTACTGTATGTAAAATTCTACCTAAGCCACCTGGAGAGAAACAAGAACACACTGTAAGGGCTGAACAGGGCTGAGCCAAAGAGCAAAGACTGATAGCAGAGTCTGAATTAAGTGAGAAGTTTAAAATAACATTTTCAAAAGCCTAACATGTTGTCTTTGGAATTCATTGCAACTTCTGTGTTAGTCCATGCCTTGTTAACAGGATTCAAGAATGGAGTATTTACATATTTACAGTTAGCAGAAAGGATACAACCACTTCCTGGTCTGTAGCAAAACCCCAGCTTTTCCCAAATCCTCAGACTGCTCTTCCCCAAAAGGAACTGGAAGATGCAAATACCAACATTTGAGCAAACCACTTTGCATCCTGGTACCTCAGGTCTGAGGTACAGCCAGCACAACTTCCCACATCCAGGATGATGGGAAGAAAAAGAAACCATCTCCTGCTTAGGAGGTGCTGCCTGTGCTCCAGCTCTCCATGCTGTCAGACTGGCCCCTGGGCTGCCTGGGCTCTTGGATGGGTCAGGGTTGTTTTGCTCTTACAGACATCAATAGAGTAGAAGACCTCAACACTTTGTGATGAGGTAGTAGAAATACTGAAAGGTAGATGAAGGTTGGAGATCAGCAAAGCAACTTCACATCAATCTGGTAGCAACCTTATTCCATTTTGTAAGACAAAGACATGTAGCATAAGAAAAATGAAACAAAGAAAGAGAAAAATCAAAAGAATGAACTGGCAAAGACTATGAGAAAAAATCTGACATGAGTTTGAGTCCTGAATTAGTTACAGAACCCAGGTGATTACAAGGCCCTGCGAACACCCACTCAGCAGTGCAGACAACTCAGGGCATTAGCAGAACATCACAGAATCACAAAACTTTCAGGGTCAAAAGGGACCTCTGGAGATCATCTAGTCCAATCTCCCTGCCAAGGCAGGGTCACCTAGAGATGCCTCTGAGGAACCAGAACAAGCAGGATTTTCTCCCCACACCCAGTAAAGACGAGGAGGAAAACTGGCACAAGCTTTCCAGGAGAAACCTGGGCAACTGACTTCCAATTTATCTTTATTTTCCCATCTTGCGAAGCAGTGCCCTCTCAGTAACAGGAATGTCACTCCTGTGCTCCGCAGGAAAGACGCTGTTCCACTGGTGGACGCTTTTGACTTCACAGACAAGAGCCTGAACTCTGCGCTCGGCAGCTACGACGGGCACGTTTACCAGCGGCTCTACGAGTGGGCTCAGAAGTCACCCACCAACCAGGTAGGGATGAACTACAGCCAGGCAACTTCCCCAGCAGCCACAGCACTTTTCTTCTAACAAAAGTGATACAGATAAGAGACAAGAGCTTTTAATTCCTCTTTGTATCACTGATTTGCATCACATTGTACAGAATAAGCTAAAATAAAAGTCTGTTTATGGAACAGCACTAAATGCAGGGTTATTTTCTATACACTGATAATTTTACTAGTGCAGAACTTCGGGTTTTTAATAATATGTTTAACCAGAAAGAGTATAAGTGTTAAATAAGGCAATTTGATCCTTCATGGGCTTTAGCATTTTGCTTTCTCAATTCATCCATACTGTGGCATAATGTAAAATTCTGTGTGATGTAAATATGTACTACTCTGTCTGAAAACTCATTTGGCCTTGAGTGAGATTTTTACTGTGGTAATCAGTATCCCATTGAAATTCCACAGCTGAACACAAAATTTGCCTTCAGCAAACATTCAAGTCCAAGCATATTTTCTGAGGTTAAATAGTATGCTGTCCCCTTTGGGATGAGTGTGGTGTGCTGGTTATGAAGGACAGCACATATTATAGGGAAAAAGACCTTGCACATATTTGAAGTGGCTGGTGGTTTGTTGGTTGTTTTATTTTTTTAGTAGTATAGCTTTCTGTACTTCAGAGATTGTTCTTAAGAAAAAAATTATAGCCTTTCCCTTAATTGCCATTAATTGCCTTCCTCATTCTCTTTCTGAACAGATGAGCCCAGCCTACGAGAGGTATTTGAAGCCACTTCTGCACAACACACTATCGAAATTATGAAGACCATGTTCCAAGTGAAGGGCACACATGTCCTCCTGTTCTTTGTGCAGCAGTACATTTATGAAGCATAAGAAATGACTAATCAGAATTAATAATCAGTTGCTTACTTGCAGTTACAACAAGTATCAAAGATTCTCAGCCAGCCATTTGCAATCAGATGCCAACAGCGCTGAGTGGTACCCGCTGCTGTGAGACAATCTAGTCAGGAATGGTCCAGGGTTCACTGTTTTCTGTCCTGAAGTGTCTTGACAGCAGCAAAACTCTCTCACTTGGCTTTCTTCTTCTTTTTCTAAATCCACTATATGATGATTGAGGAAAAAGAAAAACACCACCAGACTGTGAATCCTCTCTCAATGTGTTGTAACTATACAGTGCCTTCAAAAAACCCAAACCAACCAACTTTACTGAAAAATCCATGGTGAAATTATGATCCTTTGTTTTTAGGAACAGGTTGTTCTCTTCGATCAGAAAGTATATTAGAAAGTACATCTGTTTTGAGAATTAAAATAGCTCTTGATTTGTTCAGTACTGGAATATTCCTGCCTAATGAAGATGCAAACAAAGCTGATGCCAGCTCCAGTCTGCAGAATTTACCTTCCCATTAATAGAGCTACTCATATTGCCTTCCTATAAATCTTGAGCTCCAATAAAGTGTATTATTTGGAATACTGCTTCTCTAATTATAATCGTTCATAATTATGGAAAAGGGCAGACTGATCCAGGCCAGTCATTAATTTGCTAGCAAATGAAGTGTTGCAAAGAACATCTTGTGATTTTAATTCCATGCCAGTTAACACGGATATTTCTTACCACGTGTTGCAAGAAAGAAACAACTTTTCCTGAGCTTCATCAGTTCTGCTTCTCTTCCCTCCTTGATAGCAAGAATAAAGCTCTCACTGCTGCCTCTTATTACATAAGTCAAAAACCTGCAATGTATGAACAGGAAGAGACAAAATATGACAGAGAAATACCCCCTGAGACAGGTCTTTAGAGCCAGATACAGGATGGAAAGCTCCCACCTACTTGGGACAAGAACTTCATGGGAGAACAGGATCCACTCCACAAAACAGATACCAACTCCCTTACTCCCAGCTGCAGTCAAGTTAAGAGCATAACCAGAAATTCTATTACACCAGAAATTCTACAACAAAGAGACCAGGATAAGTAGAAATGTCCATGAAATTGAGCAAAGCCACAGAATTTGACTGCTTTGACTTGAACATCACCAGAAAAAGCATTCTGCAGTTAAAATTATATATATAAAGTCACTACATAAAGTGCTGACAAGCCAGGCAACACTATTAGCAGCTACAAGTACTTAGGCTCTGTGTTCCCTCCATCCCTACCCCTTTAGCCAGTACAAGTATTTGCCATCTTTCCATCAATCTAAAGCAACTTTCAGAACACAAGCTTTGTCTGTATTGAAGACATTTGAATCAACTGATTAACATAAAAAAGAACAAATTACATCATAAAGGGAAGAAAACAGGGCCATACCAGAACACCCAAACTGCTCTGCAGCACAAAAAAACAGGATTTGGGTGGGGGATTTTTTGGTTGGTTGGGTTTGTGTTTTTTTAAGTATGAGAGCTCTAAAAGACAAAATGAAAATACAAAACAGTATTCTGTATTTCACATTTTTATTAGCTTCTTCTGGCAGGCATTACACTTGGGAATAATATTGCACCAGGCATTAAAAATATGAATTCTACCACAGGGACATTTTGTATTTAGAATCCAATATAAATATTTGTAATCATATTTCCATGGCTACAGATAATATTTGGTTGCTTGATTTATATGCATAGAAAGAAACAGTTGTCATAACTGTAAGAAACTGTACTTATCAAGTACTTTTAAAGGGTGGGATTTGTTTTCCTAGAATATTACAATACTGTTTATTGATTTAGAAACTAAATTAGTCTACACAATAGCAGCTTCTCCCCAACTGCATTTTAAAATTGGTTTTGTTTCTTGCTCCCAGTGTCATAGCATTAGATGGATTAGAAACCATTTAAACAAGAGGTAATTTTAGCACTTTGAGTCGAGTCAGAGAATTGTGTTAATGACACAAAATACCCTACTGTACTGATTCTTCGGAATCCCTCTTTCAAACAAAAAGGTGTCTTGACTGAACAGGCACATGCACGGTTTTTTTTCTGAACTGGACAGAAGAACAGAGCTGCTAGAGAATGAAACTCCTCCAGTCCTCACTGATAAACAATAAATAGTCGTATAAAAAAAGCCCATATTGTTGCTTTAGTCAAAATCCAGACTCTCGTGGGTTCACTGTCCAATGAAGTTGCTGATCGCTGAAGCGGCTCCTGTGGAGTCCGAATCAGTCGTCTGTTTTCCGTGCCAGTCTACAGAAAGTCCAGTTGTGCTCCACCGTGTTCTCGTTGGCGCGCTCGCTCATGTGGTGGACCCTGGTGTTCCTGATCGTGAAGCCTTGCTTTGTGATGTACTCCATGAGATGGACCCGGAGAGACACTTCCTGGTGGTAATCGCACGGCCCGAAGGTGAAGGACACCTGGCAGTCCCTGGTGTCCATCATGTGCTTATTCCACTTGGTGAAGTGGTTTGAAATGCCTTCCAGCAGTGCATGGACTTTCGTGGTGATGGTGAGCTGCGTGATGATCACAGCCACCGGGTTGGAGTACTTGGAAAGCTTGCGGGTGCTGGACAGCTCCACCACCTCCTCAAAGGTATCCACAGGATACAGCGGCTTGGGGTCATTAAGACACTGAATTAAGGGTTCAATCTGATAGAAGTCCGCTTCCTTCCGGAGCAGGTCAAACTCCTTGAAGTCCAGTGGCAAAGTGAGCTCTGAGGTCCTTAAAAAGTTAAGAACATAACGGAAAAGTGGTCCATCTCTGTCAATAAAGTAATTGCCCTGAGAGTCCCTGGCAGTGGGGAAGTCTCCCCTGAACATGGCCCCGAGCATTGAGTCAGGATATCTCGTTAGAGTTGTGAGGGAGGTCGTATACATGTGTCCACCCACATTTAGCGTGACTGGATCAGTCATCTAGAAAGAGAGAAATTGCAGAGTTTATCAAGCCCCGACGAGAAGATTCCATCACCTCGCTGACACACACAGCAAACACTGCTGGAAAACTGGAGGGAGCCACACTTCTCCCGTTCAACGCCTCTAAGGGCTGTTCAAACCTGAACAAATCCAAGCCACCTAGCAACAAGGCACAACTGGCAACTAGACAGGATGATGCTTAGCATGCAGAACGCACATTTCCAGAATGCTTTAGAAATCTTAACAACTGAGCTGCTGTCACAGGAGCAAGTTTTGCATTTGTGCAGCAAGTTTTTTCCTATTCTACAGATGGGGAAATGAGAACAGAGAAATTTCCTGAAGAACAAGTTAAGTCAGAATGAGGCCCAGCAATGTTCCTTACTTTCACAATCTCTCTCAGTCTAGAACAAAACCAAAATCAAAAAAAGGAAAGAAAAAAATCAGCAAAACAAATGTTAAGCCTCTTTTTCTCTCTCAAAAGAGGAAGACAATGCAGGTTTAAACACAGGACCAAGAGCTCACAATCAAAAAATCCATGCTTTAGCATGCTTTAGGCTTCATTAAAACAGGCAAGGGAAAAAAAGAACTTTGAGATTTTAAGTCTAAAAAGAAATATTTATTAACAAATTGCTGCATAGAAGAGGGAGGCAGAGCACAAACCAGTCTGCATCAGACTCCAGATAGCACATGAGGAAGCAAGAGAGAAAGGAACATAAATCCCATCTGGCCACCAACTCTAACAACCAGGACTGCAGCCAGCCAGAGAAAAGAGACATATGCATGGCAGCAGAATGAGAAAGAGCGAAAAATAAGATGTGCTTGTCTAATTTGAGACAAGGTTTTCTCGATAAATAAAATTACAAAGTCCTTAAAATGATAAGCAAAAAGCACAAACTATTTTCGGCCTTTGTATTAAGAAAAGGGCAACAGTGAGCTCAAGACATCAGTTCAGTCCTGGCTGATTGTCCCTAGAAACATGAACCTGGGCACTCCCCACAAACTGCCCAGGAGGTGCAGCACTCCAGGGAAGGTGAGTAAGCTGTTGTAAAGCTGTTTCAACAGGCACAGTTTTCCCTCTCTCATGACTGAAGCTCTGGATGTACAGAAGGCAGGTCTGGAAGGATCCTTGCTGCAAGACCCTGGAAGCCCAGTTGTAGCACAGAGCGTGCACTTGCACTCACCATATATCCCCAGTCTCCATTATCCATCTGCTCAAGTGCTTGAACTGTGGTATTCCAAGTTTAACAGAAGGCTGCTGAAAGGATACTCGATTCCCCTCCTCTTATCTCCCTGCAGGAAAAAGCACACACAAACACAGAACAAAACATGGCAGATCATCAGTACCTACAAGAACACCAAGGGGAATGCTTTCCAATCAAAGGCAGGCTCTCTGCCAGGAAAGCATTCAGCTACAAAGTCACATTAGCAGGAGAATCAGCAAAACCACTTTTCCCTGTTTCTCCCATCACACTACCCACAGGACTGTCTCTGGAGCACACAGGTAATCACTCCATCGGTTGCCTGAACATCCCAGTTTTCTTGAATAACAAGCAATGTGTCTCTGAGGGTAATACATGTTCACAAGCCACCTTTCAGCTGGGAAACTGTGCATACTTTGAAAGACAGATGTCATTTTTCCAATTAAAATGTTTATTTAGCCACCTCTGAGGTCATACATGTGATCTGTTAATATCAGTCAACATTCCCATGTTCCAGTTTCAAACTGCTCAGAAGAATAAATCAAGCATGAAAGTCAATGAACACTAAGAAGAAAAAAACCTCTCACTGCAGAATTAATAATTCAGTAGTGGAGAACTGCAACTGATAGCAAGAACATTAATCTACAGACAAAGAGTATGAATGGACTTCCCAGACACCTACTCTCAAAAGCAATCTCTCTAGGGACAAGCCAGAGGACATCTAACATGTTGTCAACACACTCCAACAAAAGCAATTTGAGAAGAGATTCATGCTGTGACTTCCCAGAAGATGCTGAACTGTTGACTTGCGTAACAAGGGGACTCTCCACACCAGCACAAGGCAAATCCACAGCCAGGTTGTGCAACTCGGGGAAGGGGGAAGTGAATGACCTCAGACACCAGTGCTGATTTGCCAAAGGTGGCCTGTCAGCCATGCCAAATGATGGAAGGACAGGGAAGCCAGTCACCAGGAAACCTTCATCCCTACCCAGAGCCTGCCTCTGCTAGAACTGCTGAAAATTTAGGTCAGCCTGTTTTAAGTAGGGTAGAGCTTCTCAGCTTTGTTTATTTTTACATCTTAAAAGACCACACAGTTCCCAAGACTTCTGGTCCCATCTCTTTACTAACAAACTTCAACATTCAGCCACCCAGCTAAAGGCAGCACAAAGATTCAGCCAAGCCAGAGCCCCACATTCCAAAACAACTGAAGGTTCACAGTTAATTCCCAACCAAAAAAGATAACTTGACCTTCTCATTCCTAGGAAATGAGGTTGGTTTCATTCACCACAGAACAAGACAGCACATCTCATCTCCCTGTGCTCTGCTGCCCTGCCCAAATCCACAGCCTGGGCAAAACAGTGTCCAGCACGTCAGGTCTTTGGGACCCAGCAGAACAAGCACAGCCCCAGCTGCATCTCAGGTGGATTAAAGAGTAAAAAAACAAAATCAGTGTATGAAAATAGTGAGGTCAGACAACAGAATACTAAGGAATACTAAGATACAGAACAAGTCATACCAGGATCCTATTTTTACAAATTAGAGACAGGGCATGCCTCAAGAGAGTATATTAAAGCATACCCCCAACAGCAGATAAACCTGGAACACCAGCTCTTTTGCCAACCTCTGTAATTATTTTGTTTAACTGCTCACAAATCAAGAAGTGAATTCTTTCAGGGTTTGGTTTTCTTTTGGTTTGGGGTTTTTTTTTTTGGAGGGGGGGTGGGGTGGTTGTGGGGTTTGGTTTGTTTTTTTTTGTTTGGTTTGGGGGTTTTTTGGGGTGTTGGGGTTTTTTTGGGTTGGTTGGGTTTTTTGTTTGGTTTGGATTGGGTTTGTTTTGGTTTGTTTTCTGGGTGGTTTTTTTTTTTTTTTTTTT